>JAXIVH010000101.1:158881-306381 GCA_036785325.1 Urophycis tenuis | reverse complement strand
GAACAAACAGACAGGATGATGTACAAAGGGATGACCTCTGAAACTTGGTTTTGTATTGTTTTGACCCTGGCCCTCCCCTCACCAGACCCCCCCGGTGGAGGCCCGGGCCGCAGCGGTGCGGGCGGAGATGACTGACTCCGAGGGTCTGGGGGTCAAGCTGGAGGACCGAGAGACGGTCATCAAGGAGTTGAAGAAGTCTCTCAAGATCAAGGTCCCACTCACCTGACACGCTGATGTGAAGGATTGTAGAACATAAAGTCACACGGCCCGTACCTTGACAGCCGTGTGCGTGTGTGCGCGTGTGCATGTGTGCGTGTGTGTGTGTGTGTGTGTGTGCGTGTGTGTGTTGGCTGGTTGTAATCGCAACACTTTACCTTTACCGCAAACCCATGTTTGGTTATATCCCATAACATTTTCTGTCATAAGAGCCATTTTAATTTCAGGCAAACATCCCCTCAGTTTAAAGCACTAGTCGCTTTGATGCTCTGTGTTTGGCCGTCCTTGAGCCACACTTTATAAACTCGCTTGACCTCGCCTCATCGCCCCCCAGGGGGAGGAGCTCAGTGAGGCCAGCGTGCGCCTCAGTCTGCTGGAGAAGAAGCTGGACACGTCCACCAAGGACGCAGACGAGCGGGTGGAGCGCATTCAGACCAAGCTGGATGACACCCACAGCTTGCTGAAGAAGAAGGAAAAGTGAGTGGTCTGCATGGAGTGGGAGCCTTTATGCTCTCGCATACACTCACCCAGAGTTCACACACACACACACACACACACAGCTCATTACAAAGCGTTCATCATGTTTTCCTTTTTCATGTTCCTTTTTTCTTTGCTCACCTCCTCATCCTTTCCACCCACAGGGAGTTTGAGGAGACGATGGACGCCCTCCAGGCAGACATTGACCAATTGGAGGCCGAGAAGGCGGAGCTGAAGCAGCGACTCAGTAACCAATCAAAGATCACAGTTGAAGGGCTCAGGGGCCAGCAGTCAGCCTCTGGAATCGCCTCGATTGTGCAGGGAGCGGCTGGACCAGGTGTGTGTGTGTGTGTGTGTGTGTGTGTATGTGTGTGTGTGTGTGTGTGTGTGTGTGCGTGTGCGCGTGTGTGCGCGTGTGCGTGTTCTCTTCACCATGGTTCAACATTTCTTCCCTTAGTAGTATTCAAGAACGCATGAATACTTGACAAACCAAAAAGACAATATTACTTGGCCTTGTGCTTTGAAATGACATTCACCTTGATGGTTCTCGGGTCACTAAAGAGAGGTCTGGCTTCACCGCTTGTGTTGTATGTCCAGTTTATCAGATTTGACTTCACTTAACTTCACTTTTATGATTATTATTTATGCTCAAACCAATAACCCAAAAAATAATTCAGTATCTTTGGTTCATCTTTGAAAAATTATAATAACTCCTAAAATCCAAGTCAAAGTGCAGCAGTCTAATGTTAAAACATGCAAACCTGTGTTGTTTCTAGCTGTCTATGAATTGCTTATTTCAACTACTTGAATGAATGAGACTTGAGAAACGCCTGCATAGAGTAGTGGCAAACCCTTAATGTCAGGGAACCACTGCATGGCGCCTAGCGGCTCTCGTGGTGAACCTCTCCCGTCCTGTCCTGCAGCACTCGGGGGGCCTGTGCAGGTGGTGGACTCCCCTCTCCTCAGGCAGCAGGTGGAGGCCCAACGGCTGGGCATCAAACACCTGAAGAACGAGAACATCAGACTCAAGGTAGACACGTTTTCCCCAAGTTTTCAAGTTTACGTACATCGTTACCAGCAGTGAAATTGTTGTTGCTCGGGTGAACTCAACTTTGCATAATAGAAAAAAAATAATAAAACAACAAATAAAATAATAACAAATCAAATAAGTGGCAGAATAAAGTGGATGAGGTAGATAAGTGATATGAATAGTGAATAATGGACGATGGCTGATGAATAAGTACAAGAGCTTAGGGAGCTGCTCACGGAAGTAGACGAAGGACGAGGACTTTTTTCTTTGGCTCGTACGGCTCCGACCGTCGCTGTAATGTTACATTGAAGAACGGCACAACTAGGCATCATTGCAATGCTATGCTATATGCCATATTATATGGCTATATGCTCATGTTAACAGCAACCGCTGTTAATGTAAAAAACATAAATAAATACCCCACACCTTTCCTCTCTCTGGCTCTCCACAGGCAGAGAAGATGAGAGCTCAGCTGGCGTCCCTGACCCCGCTCTGCCCTCCCAGGCTGCCTCAGATCAACAGGGATGCCCCTGGCAGCTCCTCCTCCACAGAGAGCCTCAACACCGCCATCTACCGCCGCACCGACCAACTGCAGGCCACGCTGCTCAAGCTGAGCACCAACGTCAAGGTGGTGGACATCACTGGGAAGACACCAGGTGTGCTGCTGAGAGGGGAGGAGGGGAGGAGGGGAACGGGGGAAGAGGGGAAGAGGGGGAGGGAGAGGGGGAGAGGGAGAGAGAGAGAGAGAGCAGCTGTGGTGGTGGAGAAGAGGGACGGAGTGGGTGTAGACAGGTATGGGGTGTAGAGAGAGAGGCGTGTGGAGTCCAAGTGAATAACTCTTTGCACTCTCTGCCGCGTGTCCCATCAGTCAGTGCGAGCGCTCAGCTCCTGGAGCAGACGGCTCGGTTGAAGAGCTTCAGCGACGCTGTGGACAGACTCAAGGTATCCTCCTCACCTCCTCTGCACGTGTTCCTCCAGCTGTACATGTTTCAACAATTTACAAATATACTGTTGTCGGGAGTACAGTAAGCAATGCATTGTTACAGGCATTAGAGTGCGGATCGGGCCAGTGTCCGAGAGAACAGTAACCGAACCCGACCCAACCCCGACAGGCATCAAGCTTTTTTTTTAGCGCAACATGTGCGGGTTAACGTGTGGGTAAATTAAAATTTTCAAATCGCGCAGATTTGACCGAGCCCGACCCGAACCCGACCCGAACCCCAGCATAATTTCTAAATAATCGTCCGAACCCGACCCGGCCCGTCGGGTCCCGTCAGGCTCGGGTCGGGTATCCATCCTGTAACAGGCATGGGCAATAGACTAATCTCATTCATTTCTACAATTATTTATTCACTATTTTTTATTTTATTTTGCTTCCAAATGTAAATCACAACTTTCATGAGGACGAGTACACAATCAATTAAACATCTACTCTGCTACCGTATACTTCCTTCCCTCCGAAACTTTTGAATAGCAAGCATTGAAAATCGCCCCTGACTTCATCTTCTGCACGTCTCTCCTCGTTCTCAGGGTGAAGTAGCAGAGCACGTGGTTTCACAGCAGCCAGGAGCCAAGGTCTCCTCAGACTTTGCCACTTTCCCCGTCTCCTCCTTCACTAAGGTAACATGTGTCATTTGAAAGCATAGCTGTCACATTTGATTCGTCACAGTCAACCTGTGGTCTTTCCCTATAAGACCACAAGTCTTGCATACCCTCTTCCACCCATCTCCACTCCCTCTTACTCCTCTAAAGGCCTAGTTATGCTTCGTTTATACTTCCGCGTCGCCGCGACGCGTTGGGACGGCGGACCCACGGCGGACCCTTTGCGGACCCTTTACGTCCTCGACGCGCACCTCCCCAAATCCTAGACGCGCGTCGAGGCGACGCCGTCCCAACGCGTTGGCTTTGGCTGTGATTGGTCCGCGAGCTACATTGGCTGGAGATCGCTTTTCCGGTTTCCACTCGTAAACACCGCCACGGTGTAAACACAGCCTTGATAAATGCTTCGACTGATTGGCGACAACATATATATATATATATATGTGTGTGTGTGTGTCCGTATGTAATGATCAGAATGGTCATTACATACGGATTACTAGCGAGTTAAAAAGCCGTCACGTTAGATCAAGACATTTAGAAAGTAATCCATAATAAACTACATAGCTGTATATTATATAAAGCAATCGTATCATATAGTCATATCTGTTGATAAAAAACGTATAACTTTTGCCTTCATTTCTACTCAAAACTTTTTTTTAACTCGCTAGTAATCCGTATGTAATGACCAGAATGGTCTGGTCCCACTACCGGTGTGGCAATGAATTGCATTTTGAGACGTAAACCCAACGCAATCCCTCCGCAGAAGTATCACGGGCTCATGACGGCGTCCGAGCAACGGCGTGGCCATTGCGTGATCACGACGCGATCCCTACGCAGAAGCATAAACCAGGCTTAACTCATACCCTACCTCAACCCCTCTGTCTGCACCTCTAGAGACGAAAGCCTCTGCAGACCCAACTTCAGTCATGCAAAAATGATCTCATCTTTGCCAACATAATGTGATTCTTGTGTTATTATATTATACACAAGAGACGGCTCTAACCTCCCTCCCCTGTCCCATCGTCATATCCAGGCAAAGGAGGAGAAGAAGGAGGGCGCGGTGTTCGTGGGCCGCGTGACCATCCCCTGCCCCCGGGGTCAGGAGCAGACCCATCGCCTGGTCCTATCGCAGCACCAGCTACAGCAGGTGCACCGCCTCCTAATGGTCTGACGGACGCCTCTATTGGCCCAGGTCGGTCGAATGGCGCACCCATTGCGAGCGCCCTCAATGTTCTTCTGTACCGTACTTCCTGAAGTCTTCTTGGGAGAGGGACGCGATGCCTGCTACCGTGACGCCAAACTTGGTGGTGTTCTCAGCTCTGAGATTACACAGATATTGGTGTGTTCTCAGAGTTTAGCGGTGTTTCAAATTTTTTATGAACTGGCAACGTGTCTCGCTTTAGCGTAATTGTTAGTATTGTTAAATTCTTAACGCACTTTGTCCTCAACCATACCGTTTTTTTAATTTATATTCACATCGAAACATTATGTAACCCAACATAACCCTTTCCGATATGCATGAGTTATGAATACATTTATTAAGCCAGATGATTGATAAGTTACACTGCAGAGCTTGCTAGGACTTGTGTGCTGTTGCATTTATAATCTTCTTTATAACTGCCAATTCACAGCCATAGGCTTCTATCACTTATTTATGTGTTGTCGTTTCCACTTCGTACACCATGACGTTCCCCACATTTGAGTGTTATTAACGCATTGTACTCTTCTTGTACTGCTCTTTTACTGTTGGTCTAGAAACTTTTTCCAAGTTTAAAGAAAATCCTCTTTAACTCTTTATATAAGGTCTATCTAGTTTGACTGTAGCTAATGGTTATGTGAGAGGCACTGGAAGGTGTTGATGGGAGGGGTCTTTTTTCACCCACGGACATCCCGACTGTTCATTTTCACATTGAATTGTCAGTGAATCAGGAAAAAAATCATTTGGGGATTGATTGTCTTTTCTATGAAGCCTGCTAGGCTCTATTATTGAACCACACAATAAAACTCTTGCAAAGAAACTGTGGCCACGTTTTTTATTTGAGTTCACATCTACCGCACACAAGCAGCAGTTTTCAGAACTCCCCCCACATTATCGCTGAATATAAAAAACAAAGATGCAAGTAATATTACAAAGTAAAAACACAAGGTCAAAATGTCTATACTGGCTGTGGTTTTGCACTCTGTGAAAGTGGCCGTGGTGGTGGTGGTGGTGCTGCAGGTGGCTGAGTCTGCTGGCTGTACACCCTCCTGGCATGCTGCTTCGTCATCACGTACTGAGGATGACAAGGGTGATGCTAGTGGTGGCAGTTGGGACAGGTAAGGCAGGAACTCAGGAGAAGTTGAAGCTGCAAGCGCTCTGTTATCTGAAACCTGTTGGTCTTCAACATCCATGTGACTAGTAGATTTCCCCACAAACCCATGGACATGTCACTGTGAAATATACATCACGGAAGCACTCTCGATGCAATATCAAACTGCTGTCGTGGTAGACCACCTTATAGACCCGCGCAGCCTGCAGACTCAGTCATCCCTCGCAGTGCAGTGGAAGTAAAGCTAACGTCCACAGCACGGCTTGGAGGTGGGAGGGCCTCTGATTGGCTGCTTGTTCTCCTCAAAGCAACTGCAGCCCTGCAGGGGTGTCACACCCCGCCTCGGGTGAAGGTAATGTAACCTTAATAAACCGGACTTTCAAACCCAAAGGATGGCAAGGCACACGGTTGCAAATCGGTTTAGAACATTTATTCCCCCAAAGTGTCAGATAGGTGCAAAACATACAGAGGAGGCCAGAACCCAAACATCTCAGTAGATATTTAGCATCTCATGGAGAGCTGAGAGATAAGGGCACATAAAAAAGGTGGAGACATAAGACAGAAGCTCGGCTTGGAAGGCATGCCACCTCTAACGGAAGTTGGAACATAAGGCATACCACTAAATAATAACATTTGACTCGCATTATGAGCTGCAGATTCAATACAAGCGGGTATAAAAACAGTTAATCAATCAAAATGTTGTTTGTCATCACTGTCACCACTGTACGCTAGTCTGTTCACTCCAGTGACGTGTGGTCAGGGGAGCCTCACCTGCGAAACATGAAACAAATATTGATATTTGTCCACTGATAACTTTAATGTATGGCGAAATAACACCTGGGAGCACTTCGACGTCGGCGCAGTAATATAATAGAACCAACGTGACTTTTTACTTCAACTACTACAGGTAGTGCAGGCAATTATTTCGTTGTCCCTGTACTTGTACTCTGCACAATGACAATAAAGTTGAATCTAATCTAATCTAATCTAATCAATGGTGTGCAGGTCACGTTGGTTCTATTGACGGAAGTAACTGGGCGAGGGGGAGAGGATCTTTTGGGAGTGATGACTGCGCCGACGTCAAAGTGCTACCAGGTGTTATTTCGCCATACATTATAGTTATCCTTTTTTTATCAGTGTAGAAAATTGCCATATTTCATTTTGTGTAACCATACTTGGATAGGGAAAACGTGGAAGTGCTTGGTCGCTTCTAACTTCACCCCCGTTTGGACCCTAAGGAATATACTGGGCCAAGCTACATGCTATCGAAGTAGCGCTGCGTGCCAGAGTGATCTAGTGCACGCACGAAAGCGAGAGAAGTATATATCAACTCATCTAATATCAGGGAAGAACGTAGTTCAGTATGGCCAAATGGTGGCATTTTCCTTTAACCTTGTTAACTCTCGATATTAAATATTTCACAAACATTTTCTTCTTTTCATTTATTTTCTTTTTCCAAAATGGACACCTTTCACTCGCAAATGTTGACCAGTTTCTTGCGTTGATCCATCCCAACCGTCCGTGAAATGACTCACAAGACACAGTAGGCGAGCACCCTTCCCTGCTAGATGACGAGAAGACTAGCATGAATCAAGTATGGGTCAGGAACGTGCCCACTGAGGCCACGTAAAGCCTGGAAATCTTTACCAATATATATAGTTAGCCTATTCCAAATATATTTGTCTCTCAAACAAATGTCTCTCAATTTGATTATTTAACGTCATTTATTCATCATCCTGGATTTATGTGTGGTTGTGTTCCCTCTGAAACAAACCAACCAGCTTGATTGTAATTATTCGATCATTCATATAATTATTATAGGCCTAACAGTGTTGACTTGACCTAAAACAATGCGACAATTCACTCAAATATATATACATGATATATCAATATAAAAAAAATTGACTATTTGTGTGTCAGAGTCAGAAAGCAACATGTGATTCCTTTGGAAGGACCATAGTGCTATATTTTCACTTGCAGAGACAGCATTATTCATACTATCAACATGCAGAGTCACACAGGCTTCAGCAGGCCCGAGAGAAAGTTCAACAGCTAGAGGGCAAGATAACTGCAGAACTCACACCTTAAAAGAGCAGATTGTAATGTAAATACTTCTATGCCGTCATCATGTAATGGAACATTCAGACTGTATAACTCCTCACGTCATATAAAAATACTGTAAAATAATGGATGATACTGTACAATACTTATATGCACTTGCACTTTACTCCTGCACATCTTCATTATATCTTGTGATCATCACTGCTACCATTGCTTCCATCAACGCTCATGTGCAACTCTCCAGTTTATGTATGATGTAAATACTACATGCCATGCACACATGCATATTTTCTCCAATGCTGCTTCATGTCATTCTCCATTGCTGCCCTTATTAGATCCGTGATGCCCTTATTTTACTGTAACTTCTTGTATTTTATTTTATTTTATTTAACTATTTTCTTTCATTTTCCTTCCATGTTGGAACGGGCCTCGACCAATACATTTAATTGTACTGTATGACTGTAAGTGATGCTGCACATTTGACAATAAAAGACTCGAATCTTGAAGCTTGAATTAAAGCTGTGGATGGAAAAGCCATATCAGGGAGGTTAGCGAAGAGTGAATTTTAGATTGACAGACGGCTTTTGTACCTTGTACCTGGAGAGAGATGCTGTCCTTCTGTTCAACAATGGTGGAACAAGCTGCCCACTGACATCAGGGCAGCTAAAACCCTACACACCCTAATCTGTTCAGACTGCATCTTTGCCCATGAAAAAGAAGAAAAAAAAGAACATGAAATATCTTTCTCTTGTTTCTATAGTGTAGCAATTTTAATTTGTTTATTTGATGTACGTACGATGTATGTACTTACATGATTCTTAACTTTTCTGGTTTTATCTTCATGGCTCAATGCCCTTTTTGTATTGAAATAATTGTAATGTAATGAGCTGAGTGTTAATTTGGATGACTTTCTTTTTCCACAGAAGATGTTTGCCTGTAGCTCCCCTCTCCGTTTTTTTATTTTTTTATTGATAGAAGAGAACTTGGACGCATGCAGCCTTTGCTTTACCACATGCCTTCGTAGCTGCAGTGTGCAACGAACCATCCCGACCATCCTCTCCCTTTGCCAAACTGTCTTGCAACTTTGTGAAGTCAAGCTCTCAAGTGTTCCCTCGAGTTTTCATGACTATCCTTTGTGTATGACTGTCATGGCCAGAATGTGCAGTAAAGACCAGGAACTACGATGAGACTCAGATGCAGGTATGAGACAGATGAACTGGCGAGGGGATAAGTTCAAATCCAATTTATTAATACAGGTAGAGATCATACACAGGTAGGCAATCTGAACAACAAACAAAACCGACAGGGAGTAGGCAGAGATCATCAAATTGAGGGATAGTCTAAAAGGCGTCAAACACGAAGGATATTCAAGATAAATGAAGGATAAATACACACTCACACATGAGAGAGACTGGCCCGGGCTAGGTAGAAGTTGAGGGCATAACAATCTCAATCTTTTTCAGAACAATATGTGTATCGTATTCATTGTTTACATTGGGGATTGTATTGGGGATTAAAGTAAAGTACTGTGCCTTGACTGTTCTTATTAGACACATAATACAGCAGGAAGTAACCTTGTCACATTTGGTCCCTTTTAATGGGAATTTTGACAATAACAATAAAAATCAAACAGATCAAATGAAAACATACTATGATACTAGTTATCCAATGAATATAACAAGAGCTCTTATCCCCCTTTTAATTAATCTTTGTTTTATGTTATTCCATATTTATCCATGGATACATTACTTATTGTTTACTCCAGAAGTATTTGCATGGTCTTGCAAGACAGGAGTTACAATTCCTTGCTATTCAACTGCATGCAATTTTATACATGGAAGGCTTTTTACAAGCAGCTGTCTCAAATGGTTCTGGAACCTTCTTCCAACAAATGAATATAGGATGGGACTAATGCAAAAGTAAAGATAAGCAATGTTACGTGTGACTTGTAGTGCATAACCAAGTCTTTGCATTTTCTCACACGATGTGGACTGACCAATAAAATAGTGCATCACTAAAACAACATTATATGGGGTCCAACACAGAAAGAATAGAAAAACAATGAAAAATATAATCCTCACTGTCCTGAACTTGGCAGTAATTCTTGTTGACACTACAGTGATAGTGACCCTAATATAGCAGTAAACAACCACAGCCAAAGGGAAGACAAAGAAAAAAAAGAGCTGAAGGTACATCCAGAAAGCTTTCAAGACAAACAGGTTAACAAATGTGTTAACCACAGTATTGCTGGGATATTCTTCACAGAACTGTTTGTTGTTAAAGTCAGTGAAGACAGTATACAGAATAACTGGTTTTATGCAAGCCAGACAACTAAGCAGCCATACCCCAGTACAACAGGCAATTGCATAGTTTCGTCTTCTCAAACGTGATGCAACAAAAGAGTATACAACTGCCAGGTGTTGGTCAAAGGTCAGCAGGGTAAGAAAAAGGATAGAACTGTAGAAGCCCAGGAAGTAGGCACCGCCTACAATCTTGCACATTGATGTGCTAAAGACCCAAGTGGAAAGTTGTTGGTAGATTCCCCAGAAGGGAAGACAGCACATAAAAATTAAATCAGACACCACCAGGTTTAGCAGGAATATGTTGGTCACTGTTGTCAACTTTTCAAACCTGAGAAACAAAAGGAAAACAAGTTACAACTGTGTATAGTACTTGACACTGAGTCAGTACATTTACAAACATTTGCAGAGCAGATACCTCACACTATGAAAAAAAGCTGGATGTTAATTGTTCCCTTAATTTATGTAAAAATGTGTTCTTGAACAAAATAATCTAAATAATACTATAGTTTTCATTTATGTCATCAGGTCGTGATGAAATTAGAAAACACAGTGGGTTTGGCTGAACCTTCTAGGGTTGTAGAACCATTCCATGTCGACCCATCTACTGTGGAAATTTTATGTTAAATAAGTTTAATTTTTATTTCAGTTGGTACCGTTGGGAACTGCTGTTTTTAGTTAGCTCTGATTCAATAACAATGGAATAGCTTTTTCATATCGAATTTGGTTTGGGTTCATTTTAAGATTGCATCTGCTCTATCATCACTATAGTGATGATGATCATATATGATAATATTGACAAAATCGAAGAAATTGAGAATCGCTGTCAGAAAGCACCACTATTAAAGGTGCTCTAGGTAGAATAATTCTATAATTTGTGTGTTGTATTAGAAAATCCATAGCCATAAATCAGCTTTTAGTGAGTGAACTGCTCAGTGAAAATATTTGTTCTGTTTGACTGCGCCTTTGTCTGAGACAATTTTGATTTCTTACAAAACATTAATTACTAGTCTTCCCTAATGGAATCAACAATGACATATTCATCTTACCTTGTCATGCCTTGTGCATGGTAAGTATTTTCCCAAAAGGTAAGTGTCGCCTTGGTACTGCGTTTACATTTATCTCGTGTTTAGCCTGGCTAAATAGTCTTCAAACAAATGAGAAAGCTCTCTGAAATGCCAGAGCAGTCTATTATTTATCATATAATGGAGGAAATTACAACAACCCCAGGTACCTTTTCAGCACTGTAGCCAGGCTGACACTTTTGAGCCATGTATTCCTATAGCACTCAGTAGAGGCGACTTCATGAGCTTCTCTAATGAAAAAGTACTAATCATGAGAGACAAAATTCGGCACCTCCAGCAGTATTGACTAATCTTCAATCTCAAGAACTTTAGATATAACTGTATCTCCTGATATGTATTTGGATTGTTTTTCTCCTGTTGACAGTAACCTACTAACCTCTATGATTTCCTCATCTAAGCCAACCACCTGTCTCTTGGACCCCATGCCCACTAAGCTGCTTAAAGACGTTTGCTGTTAAACTGCACTTCTTTACTTTATTACTTGACTGTCGCATGAAGTGCTTTCTCATGGTGGGAATCTGTTGGGTCTCTGTAAATAACATTAAAGAATTTTGGTCTAGACCGGCTCGAAATGTAAAGTGTCTTGAGATAACATCTCTTACTTAGTTCAGTACTTACAATGGCAGTAACATTTAGGTCGAGGACTCGAGAGAAAGGGGTATTTTTTTATCATGATCTATTCTGCTCTTTCTCTTAATTAAATTTAGAGTCATTAAATTTCCAACTCTACTACTCAAAGCAAATACTTATAATTCTCACAATCCTACATCAGCATTAAAAGGCCTATTCATGAAACAAATGAACATCAAATGTAAAATTATAAATTTTGCAATAATACCTATCCTTAATAGTATCATTATATACACACTCTCTCAGAGATCCACAGATCACCCATAAACCAACTGGGTTACTTACCGGTAGATAATCACCAACACCAAACCATTCCCAACAAGACTTAGGACAAACATGACAAAGTAGAACACAGAGAGCTGGGCACCGAGGTAGTTGTCATCTTTTCTCTCACACACGTGCACCGGCAGCTCGCTGTAGTCGTCTGTATTAAGGCTATAATCCAAAGTGTCGAATGGAGTGGTGGCGTTCATCTTTATCGTCACTTGAACAAAAACCTGTCAAAACCATTTGTGTAGTCATTAAACTGGTGCTTGCTGAGTATCACAAATTGTCTTGTCGTTGTACAGTCAACAATCAATTGATGATAATAGTTATTTATAATTTAATTTAGCCTATGACGTTAACACTTAGTAACAATAAATGCCATTATTAATTAAACTTTGAACAAGATGAGGATGCAAGTTTGTGGATATTTAATAAACAGGTTTGTCTATATATTACACATATTGAAATCACATTTGTTGTTTATTGTGGAAGTTAAACATGTATGACTGTGTGATGTATTTATATTTGTTTTTGGTGGTTCTTGTTGATGCCAACTATTTATAATAATAGTTATATATGTATATATTTACAGAGTCTAGATTAATTTAGCAATAGAAAATAGCATGAAGAATTCTTGTTTCTTGTCTTCAGTGTCATTTATTTATGGATTTATTTCTGGTATTTGACTTTTTTTGTACATAGGTATTTACCTTCTGGAATAGTAATTGCCCTCTCAAGAACCTCTGCTGTGCTTGCAGAGCATGTTTCATTGGGATGGATGGGAGGCAGTTTTATCAACTTATGTTTGTACATCAATGTTTCTTTTTACTTCCTCCTGCTCAAGGGGTAATGTGGTCAACATTTCCACATTTTGGCTTACCTTCAACATGATATTCCTGTGGTCATTTTGTTCCATAATGCAATGTATATGTAAACACGTTATAAAAAGTATATATTTGAGGAACTGAACATATTTACTATTGCTATTGTGCAATGTTTGCATTAAAATGTTGTAGCTGTGGCACATACTGGTATCAGTTAATGTGTTTCACTTTACATGCACAGCCAATATTTTCAATAAATAACAGTAGGAGGAACTATTTAAATAGAAGTTGCAGTATTTTGTACTCAGCAGTCTCCATCATTGAATATAAAATCAAATAGATAATCAAAGGGCATACATCTTACATACATCCGACAAGTGCTCCAATTGCCTTAAAACGTGTTGAGCTCTTCCTTTGACCTCACTGCATTGTTGATTTTCCGAGGCAATCCTGACAAGAACAAACTTAGATTACTATGTATTAATATATGTAAAGCTCATTTACAGCATAGTAAAAAATAATAAAACAAAAATAACAAAAATGCTAAACAATATAGTATCCTTAAAAATTGTGTATTGGTATTTAAACATTTATAAATACTGACTTGTTCATAGAAGTGAGTGTATTTCTGTATATTATGTTTCCAGATCTACACTAACTGGATTTGTTGCTTATTATTTATTCATTAATGTTGAAATAATGTCAGTGAATGTTTTTCTTTGTCAAAAACAGATGGAAAACAGCTCATAAATGAATGTTATTCTGAAGTGTAACTTTCGTATTAATCAATCATTTGAATTAACAACATGAGCAGGAGCTATATGCCTTAAGTAGAAGTAATAAAGGGAGGAAGTTATAAATTGTGTGACTGTGGGCAAATGTCTATTTAGGAGTGGGAAGTATTGCAACAGAGGCAACACACTAAATTAGTCATATCTTTCTCAGACGATTCAATTCTGCCAACTGTGCCTCAATGTAGAATTACTAGTCTAGTTATTGTTTGAGGCACAGTATAACATTAATATGTCTGGCCTCGCTCCCAAACCCTTTACACTCCATTTAAAATGAAATGGCTGGTTTAATCACCACTATTGGATAAACACGTGTGTGCCACTCATAACAGCAATTCTGGGTCTATACGTACAAGGGAAGAGTGTGTCGTAGACTAAACTACTGAAGATAAGGCACTATTTCTTTACTTATTTCTATTATTATTAGTTATTATCTACACCTGTGAGGAACAGTGTATAAATAAAATTAGCAAAATGTTCAGTTTCCTTCCTGGTTGTTCTGACATATTCAGAACCGCTTTAACGAAGAAGGGCATTTAGCAGATGTGTTTGTCCAAAGTCACTTAGAATCAGTATATTTGTGGGGTTTGATATGTGGGAGGTTGAAGGTGGGGATTGAACCCCCAACTGTCCAGTTAGAGGTCACCCACTCGACCCACTGAGCTATGCCCCCCCTATAAGAAGCAGCCTGCTTCGTGCATGCGCTTGGAACAATTAAATGGAATGACATAACATTTTAAACAGCTGTCAGGGACAATATGGGATGTTGTATAAACCATTATGATACTTGTTTGCCCAGCGGTTATGGGTCAGCAAGTTTGACCTAGTAGATGTCAACCAAGCTACTCATAGTAAGCCACTCCCAGACAACACTGGCAAAAAACACATCATAATCACAATCCTAGTAGATAAAACATTTTTCTTTAATTTCTTCAAACATTTTTGGATGGGAGGTGGCTCATTAATTATGTAATGATGAAATTAGATATTAGACAATTATATATATTTAGTAGTTTATATTTTAGCCATTTTCGTTCCATTACTAAGGCAATGCAAACAAATGCAGATGGTCATTTTGACACAGATATACAGTATAATTCATAGATAAATAGGTATTTGATTTCCTGTGGTTGGTCCTTGGTGTAAGTACAAACAAAAGCAAGCATAAGAACATATTATGATATAAAAATATTATAACACATGATGCATACTAATGAAAACAATTGGAAAGATTGAATTGCTAATATATGCTAAGTGGATAACCTCTAAAATATGATTCAATTACAGAATGTATTCATGTAAAAGTAAAAAAAAAATACTTACGTGACATGCCCATGTAGTCCATAAAATGCTTTTCACCTCGGAATGCCTGTTTGGATTGTGAAAGCTTAATATCTAAGGGAAGGTTACTCTGGATTCCAGTATAGAAGAATTAGCTATGAGCCAGTCTAGGTGCACTGGGAACAGGCTCTTGTATCATATTGGGACCATTTGGATGTATTTCTTAAGATAGCAAGGGGAAGTGTCATGAATTCTTTTAAACATGTGATTCAGCTCTAGCTGGGCTAGTCTTCGTTCAACTTGGAGTGTATCCACTGTTCTAAACTCACTCACTCACTCAATCTCTGTAGATTTGTGGACTTTGGTCTGAGATTTCCATTCCACTCCATATATTCCATATATGTAGCCAATTACTGTTGTATGCTGTTCCTGTTTTTATTTATGTCTCAGATTTTTTTTAAATTAATGAAAACAACCATAATTTTTTGCATGACCTTGGCCATGACCTCCTATAATGAATTGGATAAATATAATTATAAGTCCTGACAAAGCAACCATTATATAATTTATCAGAATGGCAACCTGTACTTACGGTGGCGCATTGCATTCACATCATAAAAAAAAACAAATCAGGTTATCTCGTAATTACAAGATACTTTCTCGTTAACGATATAATGATATTGTAACGTTCACAGTTACGCGGACACAGGTATAATTTTAACAGTTTTTTTGGGGTAAGTCTATGAATGTTCTCATTCATCCAGGTCATGTTTATTCCGGCCAACAATTAAATCGAACGCAACTGGACTTAGATATGTCTGTGAATTCATAAATTGCCCCAGCAATTTATGAATTTCATGATCACTGTACGTATTTTTGGTTGAGGAAGACAGGCACGTGACTATGATTCCTCACATTTCTACATAAAACGGTAAGTCTCAAACAGAAGTAAACAATAAGAATGGGAGTCGAACTCACACATGTTGAGATAAAAGGATTAGTTGTCTATCTCTTTAACCAATCCGTGACCCTTTCTGTTATTTCTGGATACAAGTACAACACATTCTGTAAAGTGTACTAAATGCAAGTAAAATTTAAATCTAGAGCAATGCACCAGCGATGTAGGATCACTGTATGTATTTTTTGGTGGTTGTAGACAGGAATGTGTCTATGCTGTTGTAACCCCTATGAAAATACAGGCTACTAAATGTATTTTATTGTTTTGGTTTCAAGCTAAATACTGTAGTTCAATTTGTGTGAATTCTTGAAGTGTATGTGTTATTTTTAAATGTAGCCACAAGTGGGCGCTTCTTGAATGTTTAATGGGGAAAACGGGTGGATGTGTGCATTGCATTCTGGGAAGGAGACATGCTACTGCGTTCAGCAAAAAGCCCGGATACCGATGCTACGAGAGATATAAGAAAAAGAGTAACACTTTATGGAAACAATACTTTCATTTTTTATGGATACGTGCTTCTATGTTTTTTTTTTTGAGTTGTCAAGAGAGAAAGGCAGGACGGCTGTGACCGGAGAAATTGCTGTGTTTTGTTTTTACAACCGAGGACTCCGGTGAGTTGATACTGTATGCTACGTTGCTAATTGCTGATGAATCCGTACTTTATCAGTTGTTTATGAAAACGGAATATTGAACATTTCTTATGCTATAAAAACCAATCGGAGTTGACAGTTAATAATTTGAAGATGTTGTAATGAGTCAGTATGTTGAGTTTTGAGTTTGGATAGTGCATTTATTTACCGTGAACGGTAGTAATTTTCACTGCGTCATCCCTGACGCCATGTTCAATGTTATTCAATGAAACGTGTTGGGTGAAGTTCTTGATGTGAGCGCCAACAGGGTTTTCCTTATTTTTCTTGATTTTTCTAATATAAATAAATTCATTAAATTCATTTTGAAATTGTTGAATGTGTATTTTTGCAAATGTAAATGAGTCATGATTGATTTTTGATAAAGAACGATTTGTGTAACATGATTGATATAATACTGCTAAAAGAACACATTAGTGGTGACTAGAGGTTTTTTTAATTTCTCATTATACAGTCACTCATTATTTTGTGGTCAGTGTTTAGTTACATTTGAGTGAAAGGGAAAGATAGATATAATTCTGTACAGAAAATTCATGACTGCTAGCTAACTATATGTTCTGCTATGCAGATTGTTTTTTTCTTTTCTTTGTTGGATTTATGCCAAGTGCTGGATCTCCATGAGACAGCGTTGAGTTTGACCAGGGTTTTCCATCTGAGGTGGGATAAGAGGGGATGCCAAATCCTTCATCTTCTTCTCCTTCGTGAAGAGTCACACCTGGAGGAAACCTGAGCAGCACGCAGTAACATACATAACACACACATACTACCCGGGTAGCGTACACATATACATTTAAATAGACTTGGATTTACATGGCATTGGACTGGACTTTGGACTTACTGAACTTTTGTTAGACAGCAGCAGGCTGTCAAAGGACAATTTTTATTTTTATTTTTTTATTTTATTATTTTGTTTATGGGAATTTAAAGCTGAAGTGATTCACACCATTGTTGTTGTGGGAATAAAAGATTCTGTATCATTCTCATACCAACCTTACCTCACTCCTTGAGTCGAATCTGAGCACCATAAAGGTTACATATAAATAACCAGGTGTTACGCTATTAAGGGCAAGGGAACCGTGTGTGCGCTTTTCGTTGTTTTGCTACGCTCCTGCTCTTTCCTTCTGTCCCCCCCTACAGGCCATGCTGCGTCCCTGGATGCTTGCTGATTGTGGGTGGGGCGACTTCTTTAAAGACGCCCCGTCTGACGGCTGAGCTCTCTCTCTCTCGCTCCCACTTCCCATCCGCTCCCGTCGGCAGATGGACGGCATTTTCGTGGTGCTCACTGACACGTCACGACTTTTTGTTCTCTGCTGTTTGAATTAGTGACTGTGCTGCTGAAGCACGTTTCCCTGTATGGGAATGTTCCTTGGGAGATTTAGTTATTCCCTTATCGAGAGCAGGGGGTAATCTGGTGGTGGGTTTTCACTTTATTTATGTTAGTATAGTAAGTATAGCAGTTAGTGGACCCGGAAGACTCACACAACCTTGTCTTTTGTTTCTGGTCGGGAGTGAGGCAAGATACAGGTTTCCTGGAAGTTATGTGTAGTCAGGGTATTCTTTCTGTTTGGTTGTGTTACTTTTGTTGCTTTGTTGCCACCCTGCTCCGTTTATGTTAAACCTGTCGTTCATTAAATTAATGTTCCACCGTCACCGCTTCTTGATGGCCTTTGTATGTTGCGTAGCCTAGTACCTTCTCCCCATATTGGAAAGGCCGTAACATATTATGGGGGCTCGTCCGGGATCCCTTCGTGGATACCATATTATGGGGGGCTCGTTTAGCCGGGTTTTGACCCATATTGGCCTTTTCGGTCATTTTTGAAAAATCAGATTTTTCCTCTCGTGAAAAATCGTTTTCCGGGGTTGTCGCACTGCGCGCTGTAGCTGCGCATTAGATAGTTGTGATCGCCCTTTGTTGTTCTTGTGCCATAGGTTTCGGTGACTTGTTTTTCTAGTGGATTTTTTTCAATTTTCTGCCCGTTTAGGGAGTTTTGTGTTACTCGCAATGTTTGAGTTAAACGCGTTTATTCTTGCTCCTACAGAGGAGGTTTTGTTAACTGTTAAGCGTGATGACCTGGTTAGAATTGCTGGCCATTATAAGCTTGAGGTGAGTGGTAGCCCTTCTAAGCCTGAGCTTCAGGATAAGCTTATTGAATACTTGCGAAGACTTGGCGAGTTTGGGAAAGTGTCCCTTGCTGCATCTACTTCGTCTGACCAGGGTAAAGATCTTCCTTTTGACCCTTCACCTTCACCCAGTAAAGAGGCACTAGAATTTAAACGTTTACAGTTGAGAGAAAAGGAAATAGAATGGGAACGCGAAAAAACTAAATTGGAGGCTGATAGACAGATAATTCGGGAACGAGAAAAAAGAGAACACGAATTGAGATTGAAAGATGCTGACTTTGCGCAGGAACTGCGTAATAAAGAACTGGAGCTGAAGGCCCGCGAGGTTGGTGGTCCATTCAGGCCAGATCATTTTGACATAACTCGAAATATTCGCCTTGTTCCACCTTTTAGTGAGAACGAAGTTGATAATTTTTTTGCACATTTCGAGCGCGTAGCAACTACATTTAAATGGCCCAAAGAAATTTGGACCATGCTGTTGCAATGTGTTTTCTCTGGGAAAGCGCAAGAAGCTTATGCATCGTTAACTCTCGAAGACGCAGCAGATTACGAAAAAGTTAAACATGCTGTTTTGCACGTCTATGCTCTTGTGCCAGAGGCTTATCGGCAAAAATTCCGAGATTATTATAAACCTGATGCGCTCTCCTATGTCGAGTATGTAAGAGAGAAGGAATTGTTATTTGATCGATGGCTTAGTTCTCTAGAAGTTAAAACTTTCCAATCTCTTCGTGATTTGATTATTCTCGAGGATTTTAAAAACTGTCTTCCGCAAACAGTCGCTACCCATGTCAGTGAGCATAAAAATCTGACTCCTGCTCGTGCAGCCGTGCTTGCCGACGAGTATGTGCTCACGCATAGGCGTGTCCCTTCCCATTCTAAATTTCCACAAAACGCTTCTAGTCATCCAACTGTGTCCAAGGTGTTTAGAGAAACCGGGCCTGTTTCTGTCCGCTCTCCAGATAGGCGTCAGCAGGCATCTAACGCTTTCGTTCCGACCTGCACCTATTGCAAAAAGCGTGGGCATGTTCTGGCCGAGTGTTATTCTCTAAAGCGTAAAAATAAGGCAGCAAGTCAACCGTCTTCTTATCGATCAGAGGTGGGTTTGTGTGTTTCAAACTTGCCGCTGAGGAGGGAAGACACCGATACTGACAATCGCAGTTTTGCGCCTTTTATTATGGATGGCTTTGTCTCTCTGCCCGGTGAGCCTAGTGAGCGCATTCCGATAAAAATTCTGCGTGATACTGGCGCCTCAGAGCTTTATCTTAGATGTGTTGCCTTTTAGCGAGGAGACTTTTACGGGTGATAGTATTCTCGTACGAGGATTTGAAATGGGGTATGTTAATGTCCCTCTGCATGATATTTCCTTAATGTCTGACTTAGTTGCTGGCACTGTTACCGTGGGTGTACGCCCCTCCTTGCCTATTGAAAACGTAGCGATGCTACTTGGTAACGATTTGTGCGGTGGAAAAGTCTTGCCTGGCCCCATTGTGTCTCATGCATCACCACCAATATGTACTGATGACCTGTCAGAAAAATTTCCTGAGGTTTTCCCCTCTTGCGTTGTTACTCGCGCTATGGCGAGAAGCGCAAAAGACACTGAAATTGAGGATCAAATAGATCTTAGTGATACCTTCATTGCTCGACCTCCACTCTCTAGTGATTGTGATCTTCTTCAGAATTTCGCTTCACTATCGTCTGCTTCTGATGTTCCTAAATTGTCTATGCGTCGAGAGCAGCTTATTAAGGAACAGAAAAGTGACCCATCTCTGTCTTCTCTCTTTTTAGAGGCTGTCTCTGAAGAAGACATCGAGCATTCGCCGCACGGCTATTTTGTACGAGATGGTGTCCTAATGCGCAAGTGGAGGCCTCTTACAGCCTCAGCGCAAGATGAGTGGAGGGTCCTTTTTCAGATCGTGATACAGTTTTGAGCGTAGCTCATGACCATCACTTTGCGGGTCATCTCGGCGTAAATAAGACCACTGACCGAATTTTACGTCATTTTTTTTGGCCAGGTATTAAAAGAGATGTCGTGAAATATTGCCGAACATGTCATTTGTGTCAGGTCACTGGCAAACCTAACCAAGTGATTCCGCCGGCGCCTTTACAGCCGATTCCTGTCACCTCCGAGCCCTTTGAACACGTTATATTAGACTGTGTTGGCCCATTGCCTCGAACAAAGTCTGGCAATCAATGGTTACTCACCATAATGTGTAGTCTGACTCGCTTTCCTGAGGCAATCCCGCTCCGTAAAATCACAGCTCCTGTCATCATCAAGGCCCTGATGGGGTTCTTTTCTCTTTTTGGCCTGCCGAAAACCGTTCAAACAGACCGCGGTACCAATTTCATGTCCCGTGTGTTTGCGCAAGCTATGCGCCAGCTCACGGTACAACATGTTACCTCCACCGCCTATCATCCGCAAACGCAAGGTGCACTCGAGAGGTTCCATCAAACGTTGAAAAATATGCTCAAGTGTTTCTGCCTCGAGTTCCAGCGTGATTGGGATGAAGGTGTACCGCTCGCTCTTTTTGCTGTGCGCGAGGTGGTGCAGGAGAGTTTGGGGTTTAGCCCCTCCGAACTTGTGTTCGGGCATACGGTTCGTGGGCCGTTAAAGCTGCTAAAAGAGTCGTGGCTCGCTGAGCCTAAAGAATGCCTCAGTTTGTCTGACTACGTGTCCAACATGCGGTGTAGGCTCGGTCGTGCGTGTCAGTTGGCTAAAGACAATTTAGGTCTCTGTCAGAAGAGAATGAAACAGAGATTTGATCAGAAGGCTGTTTCCAGAAGTTTCAGTCCTGGTGATAAGGTTCTGGTGTTGATTCCTGTGATGGGCGCTGCTTTGCAGGCTCGTTACAGTGGACCTTATCGTGTTGAACGGCGAGTGAACGATCTGAATTACGTCATCTCCACTCCAGAACGAAGGAGAAAAACCACCCTATGTCATATCAACCGTTTGAAGTTGTATTGTGATCGAGCAGAGGGTTTAACTCCTGAACGCAAATCTCCTTCTACTTCAACTAACGTGAATGATAACGCTAGCGCAACGGAAGTGGCGCTGTCCAAAAGGTGTGGTGCTGAAGTGCTGACTTCTCTGGTGGTGGCCGCGCAAGCTGAAAATGCGTCTCCGTCGGTACAACAGGGTGCAGGTGCTTTGTTGGAAGATGAGGGTCGTGTTCCATCGGTTGAACTTATTGAAGGGAGAATGAAGAATTCTGAGGTTCCTAATGACCTAAATTCATTCTTGTCTAATTTACCCATTTTAGAACGCAGTGATTTAATCTCTTTGATTAAACAACATGAGGATTTGTTTCCTGATGTGCCTCGTCACACAACGGCAATTGAACATGACATTGATGTGGGGTCTACATGCCCAATCAAACAGCATCCGTATCGCACAAACCCTCATAAAAGGTTGTTGTTTCAGAGTGAGGTAAAGTTCATGCTGAATAATGGCATTGCAGAACCTAGTAACAGTCCATGGAGTTCGCCATGTTTACTAGTTCCAAAGAGTGATGGATCAATGCATTTTTGTACTGATTTTAGGAGGGTGAATGCAGTTACAAAGCCTGACAGTTACCCGTTACCACGTATTGACGACTGTGTAGACCGTCTGGGCTCAGCGTTATTTGTCAGTAAAATTGACTTCTTGAATGGTTACTGGCAAGTTCCGCTGACACCTCGTGCCAAAGAGATCTCGGCCTTTGTGACACCTGATCACTTCTTGCACTACACCGTCATGGCTTTTGGGCTTCGTAACGCTCCCGCCACCTTTCAAAGGCTCATTAACGGTGTTCTTGATGGCGTGCCTAACTGCAAGGCCTACTTAGATGATTTGGTGATCTACAGCGCCACCTGGCGTTCGCATATGGCCCATCTTTCAACTGTGTTTCGCAGGCTGTCAGGAGCTAATTTAACCATTAATCTGGCTAAATGCGAGTTTGGCCAGGCTACCGTGGTACAGTATATCTGGGTAAAGTGGTTGGCCGTGGGCAGGTGCGCCCTGTCCAGTCTAAAGTTGAGGCCATCTTGAATTATCCACCTCCAACTACTCGCCGCGAACTCCGTCGCTTTCTTGGCATGGTAGGCTACTACCGGTCATTTTGTAAAAATTTCTCTGCCATTGCCTCACCCCTCACTGACTTGCTTAGCTCGAAAGTGACCTACCACTGGACTCCCCGGAGTCAGGCTGCTTTCGAGTCTGTGAAAGCACTGCTGACTACTGCGCCTGTGCTGGCCGCTCCTGATTTTTCCCGACCTTTTTCCATCGCTGTTGACGCGAGTGACTTGGGAGCAGGAGCTGTCCTTTTGCAGCATGACAGGGATGGTCTCGAGCACCCTGTCTGTTTCTTTTCGCGCAAGTTTAATCGTCATCAGCGTGCTTATTCGACTATCGAAAAGGAAGCACTTGCTCTTGTGCTTGCCTTCCAGCACTTCGAGGTGTATGTTGGAGGTGCTGTGTGTCCGGTTGTGATCTACACAGATCACAACCCCTTGGTTTTTCTCGACCGCATGCGCAATTGTAACCAGCGCCTAATGCGGTGGAGTTTGATTCTGCAAGGCTATAACCTGGAGATTAGGCACATCCGAGGGCGCGACAATGTAGTTGCGGATGCATTGTCCCGTGCTTGATGTGAATGTCACTGTAAATAAATTGTGGGATCTATATATAAAAAAAAAAATACTGCACGTTAACCCTTTTGTTTCTTCTGTTCCAGTTGTTGAGCCATTGCTGAATGCGAAGTAGTTTTCTCACTACTTATTTGTGTAAATATGTTTTTCTGTAAATATTTGTTAAGTATAATGTTAACTTAAACCCCCAATTTATTTTCTTTAAGGGTGGGGGTGTTACGCTATTAAGGGCAAGGGAACCGTGTGTGCGCTTTTCGTTGTTTTGCTACGCTCCTGCTCTTTCCTTCTGTCCCCCCCTACAGGCCATGCTGCGTCCCTGGATGCTTGCTGATTGTGGGTGGGGCGACTTCTTTAAAGACGCCCCGTCTGACGGCTGAGCTCTCTCTCTCTCGCTCCCACTTCCCATCCACTCCCGTCGGCAGATGGACGGCATGACTTTTTGTTCTCTGCTGTTTGAATTAGTGACTGTGCTGCTGAAGCACGTTTCCCTGTATGGGAATGTTCCTTGGGATATTTAGTTATTCCCTTATCGAGAGCAGGGGGTAATCTGGTGGTGGGTTTTCACTTTATTTATGTTAGTATAGTAAGTATAGCAGTTAGTGGACCCGGAAGACTCACACAACCTTGTCTTTTGTTTCTGGTCGGGAGTGAGGCAAGATACAGGTTTCCTGGAAGTTATGTGTAGTCAGGGTATTCTTTCTGTTTGGTTGTGTTACTTTTGTTGCTTTGTTGCCACCCTGCTCCGTTTATGTTAAACC
Organism: Urophycis tenuis; assembly: GCA_036785325.1. NCBI lineage: Eukaryota > Metazoa > Chordata > Actinopteri > Gadiformes > Phycidae > Urophycis > Urophycis tenuis. The sequence continues at coordinate 282,404 of JAXIVH010000101.1, read as the reverse complement.
TGTCGTTCATTAAATTAATGTTCCACCGTCACCGCTTCTTGATGGCCTTTGTATGTTGCGTAGCCTAGTACCTTCTCCCCATATTGGAAAGGCCGTAACACCAGGTTACACTGTAATTTGACTGACAAATTTCTTTATAATTTCAAATAAGCTTTATTTTTGGTTGAGGAAGAAAGGCACGTGACTATGATTCCTCACATTTCTATATAAAAAGGTAAGTCTCAAACAGAAGTAAACAATAAGAATGGGAGTCGAACATGTCGTGATAAAAGGATTCATTGTCTATCTCTTTAACCAATCCGTGACCCTTTCTGCTATTTCTGGATACAAGTAAAACACATTCTGTAAAGTGTACTAAATGCAAGTAAAATTGAAATCTAGAGCAATGCACCAGCTACGTAGGATAACTATGTATTTTTTGGTGGTTGTAGACAGGAATGTCTATGATGTAAGTTGACTGACACATTTCTTGAGTCAAATACTCTCCACAAGCAGGCATGTGGTTCAGTGGTAGAATTCCCACCATGTATTTTTGGTGGTTGCAGAATCACTGTATGCATTTTTGGTGGTTGTAGACAGGAATGTTGCGATACATTTCTACCTGAAAAGCAACAACCTAGAGTGATGCATCCGATGAGGATGGGATTCGAACTCACGCGTGCAGAGCACAATGGATTAGCAGTCCATCACCTTAACCACTCGGCCAAGCCACCCCATCTAATGTTCTTGTTAGTAAGTGTATTTTTTTAATGTTTTGAATGTTGTTTCCGGATTATTGTTTGAAATACTGTTTTTTCAAGCGACAGGTTTTACAGGTACTGACTATGAAGGTTCCACCGAGACTTAATTGAAACTCGGATCACTGGATTCAGAGTCCATCGTGCTAACCATTACACCATGAAACCTTGGTTAAACCGTGAAAGTAATCAGAAGGTCCAAAGTTCTCTTTTTTTAAAACTGGATGTAGGTGGTCTAAAGCGATGATTGTGAAACTTGTGTCAATAGCTGGTTCTTATTGAGGAATTGGCTCCCGAAAGCAAAGGATGCCTAGTCACAATCATTGCTGTCATCCAAACATCTGGGCAACATATAAGTTGAACAAAAACGTTTTGCAGAGGTATTCGTGTGGTTAGAGCGTTGAGAAGGTACATCACCTTTAACGTCTGCAGATATACTTTGTTGCTTAATGGCGAACTAGGTTGTGCCAGGCTCTGTTGTCGGGCTGCGGAATTCATGGTATAAAACTGCTACTGACAGCATTGGTGGTATAGTGGTGAGCATAGCTGCCTTCCAAGCAGTTGACCCGGGTTTGATTCCCGGCCAATGCATTTCATTTATTTAAACAATGCACCAGCCATGTAGAATCACTATGTATTTTTTGATGGTTGTAGACAGGAATGTGACTATTCTGTAATTTGACTGACACATTTCTTGAGTCAATTACTCCCCACAAGCAGGCATTAATGGTTCAGTGGTATAATTCTCGCCTACCACGCGAGAGGCCCGTGTTAGATTCCCAGCTAATGCAGCCTATATGTAGATTTGTTCTGTACCTCAACCTGGGCCCATTGTACTGTGTGTGAGGATTACTGTGGGATATGTTTGGCCAATTAAGTAAAAAGTAATGTTGTTATCAAGTCACGATTTTGGTGGGGAGTTTGCTTTTTCTTTGGATTCCTCATGAGTGTCACAAGTGAGATTCACACTCACACCTCCAGAGGCGACTGGGAACTTATCTTGGCCCCACAGAACGCTCTGTCATCCAGACACCTTAGAGCAAAACCGAAGGCGCGAATGGCAGCCTAAGTTATGCTCATCTTCTCAGGGAAATCCAGGACCAAAGTAGTGCTAAGCCTTATACCATGGAATCATGATTGAATTTCATCAGTAAACATCAGTGCTCAATGCAATCAGATTCTTTATTTCATGCGGTTTCATGAATAATGATGTCAGAAGTGGGATTCGAACCCACGCCCCCAGAGGAGACTGCGACCTGAACACAGCCTTAGGCCCAATCTCAATTCTCTATCTTACCCTTTCTCCTTCCCCTACGTCTTGGCCCTTGAAACAGAGTGTTAAGTGCTAGGGGTAAAAACATGCCCCTATGAATTGAGACAACACACGTTATGGGTACGTCATCATACACCGAAGCTAGCTGGCAGCACGTCACCAGAGGCGACAAATGTTGATCACTGGTTTAATATACACCCTCTGGTGCAACCTAGACACATCATCAGTGATGTAACCTGAGGTCATAGGGTGTTTCGGGTCTCTCAACATCAGACACCCTCGCCCAGGCGACCCAGCCGGGGGTGATCAGACCCCGGCTTGTGTCTAGGTAGCTTGTGTGGCCCACGGATCACCCCTCCTGATCCACAGCCATCGTGATGCCTTCTCAGCAGCATCAGTGATGTTCTTGATGGCTTTCTTGCTGTGCAGTCCCCTTATTCCCAACAACTTGAGGGCCCTGCAGAGTGACTGGCCTGCGAAACCTCGGCAACCAACCTCAATGGGACTACAACGAGTCTTCCATCCGTTGCGCCGGCATTCGCCTGCCAGCTCCTCATACTTGGCCCTCTTCCTCTCAAATGCCTCCTCCATCCGGTCTTCCCAGGGCACAGTCAACTCCAGCAGTATCACCTGCCTTGTTGATTCTGACATAAGAACCAAGTCCGGCCTAAGTGTGGTCACTGCGATGGTCTCTGGGAATTTAAGCTGTTTCCCCAAGTCCACCTTCAGCTGCCAGTCCCTAGCTGTTGTCAGGAGCCCCCCTGTTTGGCCTGGGCGTTGTTGAGGCTTCTCACCAGATTTAACAAAGGTGATTGAATGCCTAGCTGGCTGTTGCTGCTTGCTGAGTGAGATCCCCGAGCAGATGGTATCTGCTATCACCTTCAGCACCTGGTCGTGGCGCCAACGATAGCGCCCCTCGCCCAGGGCTTTCGGGCAACAGCTTAGGATGTGCTCCAGTGATCCTCTCCTCTGACACAAAGGGCAAGCAGGTGTTTCTGCCAGGCCCCAACAGAAGAGGTTGGAAGGGCTGGGGAGGACGTCGTAGACTGACTGGATCAAAAACTTTATACGGAATGGCTCTGCCTTCCAAAGCTCTGACCAAGAAATCTTCCTATCCAGTGTCTGCTCCCATCTAGTCCACGCCCCCTGTTGTCTCATCCCGACCATCTTGCTTGAGCGGGTCTCCTCCAGCCCTGCTCGAACCTCTTCCTGGATAAGCTGCCGCCTCTCCTTCCCCCGGGCCTTGTTATACCGAGGCCCTGGGTTGCTCCCAAGCCCTGCCCGGCCTGTCGCCACTGTTCCCACCAGAACACCGTGGCGCAGCCGCGCCTCAGCTTGCTCGACCGTCTCCTGGGCTCTCCACTTCTGCCCAGTCCGCACTTCAATCCCAGCTAAGGAGACTTTGGTGTCACTCGAGTCTCTGTACAGCAGCACCTCTCTCGCACGGGTAACCATGAACTCCTCCGACAGACTACTGAAGGGAAGTCGCAGCTTGTTCTTATGCCCATACAAGGCTATGCTGCTGAGGCTTCTTGGTAGGCCCAACCACCTGCGAAGGAAGCTACTTACCTTACGCTCGAAGCCCTCAACGGTCGTTAGTGGGACATCGTAGACCAGTAGTGGCCAGAGGAGGCGTGGCAGGATGCCATGCTGATATATCCATGCTTTATACTTACCTGGCAGCCCTGACTTATCCACCGCCACTAGCCAGTTACCCAGTTCTCTGCTGGTCGCCTTGAGCGCTGCTTTGTCCCTCAGGGTGCCATCAAAGATCTTCCCCAGGCTCTTCACTGGCTCCTCTGAAACCGATGGAATCTGGACACCTCCCAGCGAGAACCGGAACTTGTCTGTAACCTTCCCCTTCTTCACCACCAGGGAACGGGACTTAGCAGGCTTAAAGCCCATACGCGCCCAGTTAATGAGCCGCTCAAGGCCTTGGAGAACCCACCTACAACCTGGAACTGATGTTGTAGTAACTGTCAGGTCATCCATAAAAGCTCTGATGGGAGGCTGCCGACAAATGTTGAGGCGACAAATGTTGATCACAAACTTCCAAGATGCCGTCTGCAGCTGCGTGTATGTCGATTGCGTGCATCCTTTTTTTTGCGATTGTCTGCAACAAATCGCAGAAATCAAGGGAGAAGAAGAGCCGTATGACGTCTACGAATGCTGGTGGATCAGCTTATGGTATGTATGGATTAGTTGCAATTTGTAAACAACTGTATGTAACGTTAGCCAAACTAACCCAACACAGTAGCTGACGCTGGACACGCGTAAATTACATGGACTTCTATTGTAATACGAACTCAGTAAATATCTATGTGTATACGTAATATTTTGTCATGACTGTTAGCAATATGTTAAGGATTTATGCAACTCGTAAGTCGTACCTGATCATTGGTCATATCGATGTATTTGGATCATGCATTAGTTACTATGTGCTTTGTACGGGGGGAGGGGAGACATAGACAGATAGTTTGAATGGGCAAACATTTTTCCAAACATTGGTGTGATGTTTTTCTTTTCCAGATTGGTGCTCCAACAAGATACAGTGCCATAACCCCCATCCCGCCTATACTGTGCATATGGTTCGATGTAGAAACTGAGCTGAAACAGGATTTCCGCCTTAGCAGAAGAGCGATGCACAGTTTAATGAGGCTTTTGCAAAGGGAGCAGGACCATGGCTGGGGTATTGAGATGGAAGTGCTCCTATACACCTTTTGGCTGGCACATGGACTCTCTTATAGGGTGGTGTGCCATGTCTTTAATGTTACAAAGCTTACAGTTCACCGCCTCATCCACAAAGTGGCCCAGAACATATGGGACAATCTGAGTAGAGCAATCCGCTTCCCTGCAACAGTGGACCTGCCTGCAGTTGGTCAGGGATTCGTGGACATTTCTCGAACCCCTGAATGCCTACTACTTAGTACTTTGTTTGCAATAAATATTTTTTATACACGCTGCATGGTGTTTTGTATCTTTTTCAGTTATTACAGTGTTGAATTGATGTTCAGAAACAATGTCTTTGTTAACCAACATTTGTCTTTATTTACAATTATGAATGGCTATAACACTGAACGCATGACCAGTGTTTCCCACAGGACAGGCATCTATTTGTGGTGGTGTGGTCGGGGGGCGGGGGGTGGCGGCAGCGGCGATGACCAAGAAGAACGCATATTTTGTATAGAATTACAACACTTTATGTACATATTTATATACAGATTAGATATATTTATACAGAGATATACAGATAGCTTGCAGATAGTCTGAATTTACTTTTTGTTAGTTTTCACTTGAAACTATACAATACTTTACAAAAGTAACAAACAGAAAACAGTAGTGGTGGTAGACAGACACAGAGCTTCCTCAAACATCTGAGTGTGTCCTTCCTGTTTCTCTCAACAGTATTTATAACTGATCCACTGAACAAAGAGCTCCAAAAATCTTGAACTTGTATCTGAAAATTTATTAAGAACATTTAGACTGCCATCAGTTTTACTCCCTACATTTAACCATGTGTTTACCTACTGCCTGCAGACTTTGCACCCTTTGTTAGAACAATGAATTTTTCGGGGCTTCCGAAAAAAAATAGTGTAAGGCCTTATCGTAAGGAAAGTCCTTGGGGTCAGGTCCGTTGATGGAGATTCTCAGGCAGGCAGCCAGGTGTTCTCCTTGCAGCTGATTTCTCAGGTCTGTTTTCACCTAAGGATTCATAAAAAAAAGGTAATGTTATAAACTGCACCAATAAAAAAATAATTGTTTTGCTCCTCAGAGTGATGCTCTTACCCTATTCAGAGTACAAAAATCCCGTTCACAAATTACACTTGAACACTTGACTGTTGACTGCGTGTGTCTGCCCCGGCCCCCGAGTCTGAAACAGTGGCGGCGGCTGCGTTAATATAACAGCGTCACGCCACTCACCGTCACTCAAACGCTCGATGAAATCGCCGATTAAATATACGACGAGCCGTGAGCGACGTAGCTATAACCAATCTCACCTGGTAACGTAAGAGCACAGCCCCGCTGCGGCGACCCAGTTTGATCCCACCTGACAGTCCCTTTGCTCCGCGTCAATCCCCCCCCTCCCTGCCCGAGTGGGTGCTACACAGGTTCTACTGGCCCGCCGGTAATTTTTATTATCCCCGGGCAATTCTGGGCAACCGTTATGTTGAACCCTGACGTGTTGAGATGACGGTTAGCGGCTGTTGGCTAACGTTAACACTTGACATGTTGAGCTTCCAGCTATTAATACAGACACATGCTTATATAACATGACGAGTTGTTCAGACCACTTTTGGACATGTTTGCCAAGACGTCTTACCCTCGTTTTTTTGATCCGGTCCGGTCCGTTCTTCTTTTTCTTTTTCTTCGTCGTCTTCTTCTTTTTCTTTTTCTTTTTTCGTCTTCTTCTTCTTCTTTCCCACCAGGTGCATTAAGGGCTATTGGCGGAGTTACAATGCATAGTAGGCTACCGCCACCTACTGCACCGGAATTGTAACTACACGTTACAGTCACGTAATTCTTTCGTGGCGGGCCGCCACAAATAAATGAATGTGTGGGAAACACTGCATGACTCACTCCCACATTTGCTTTGCAGCGTATTTTGATTTCAGAAATTTCTGCTCGTTTTCGTGCCGAAAACATATCAGCTGCCGAGTTTCCTCCAACGTCCCTGTGTGAAAAATATGAAATATGTAAAGCACGTATCGATGTCTCTAGTTGTCTACACTGATATCAAACGGATTTCGCTGCTAATTGAGTTTGGTAAACCAGACATGCATGGAGTTCATTGCTAGTCGGAGAAATGCAGGATTGTTGTGCACTCAGCAATAGCATAGCGATTTTCAAAAAGTTTCAATTAAGAATATGGTTGCAAATATATAGGTACAGGACTGTTTAGAGCACAAAACAATACTGTTGTAAATTTTAAATAAATTATTTCAGCTGAAAATACTTACATTTATGGGACTCTCATGGAGATCTGGCCACGATTGTTGTCGGTTGCGCAGTGTATTGTGAGTACCCCTTGGTTTCAAGTAAGCTCCCGATCTTACTTGGTTTTAAGGGGTGTCTACCCCTTGCCCTTGGCCCTACCCCTCGATCGAAATGAGAATTGAGATAGCCCTTTGTCTTACGTGAACGCGCAAAACTAAGGGGAAGGGGTAATATAGAGAATTGAGATTGGGCCTTAGACCACTCGGCCATCCTGACTGGTGACAACAAGAAGGAAAGCGTGGATCACAGGCTAAAGTTGTTGGGGTGAGTCAGCAGGGCATTGGAGTAGAAATGCAGTTATCGCTATTATTGGGAAGTTCCAGTCTTTTCACTGACTCGGATCTTTTACTCAGTAAATTGAACAAATCTTCTTTGAGTCATTTCTTTCAATTTTACAGCAGGTGGCGCTTTAGCCTTCTTGTGAGCATTGTAAAAAAGACTGCGGTTCTCAAACACTTAACAATGAAGGCAACATGGTTTACTTCAGCTGACACAGTTTATGCAAAATGCCACAAGCAATTCAAACCACGTGAAACCTAGCAAAGCAAATACATATCACAATAAAGTGGCTTGTGTCCTGTATCCTCCCTGCCACTGTTGTTTGACAACACGACACGACAGTGACTGGGTAGCTGTCACGTGACAAATAAACGAGAGACCGATCCGAATGAATGAACGAGAATAAACCGTTCAGCCTGAGCTGCCTGTCACGTGACAAATGAACGACTCGATGAACGAGAACGAATGAGAACGAACCGTTCAGCCTGAGCTGCCTGTCACGTGACAAATGAACGAGAGACCGATCCGTATGAACAATCCAGTGAACGAACAGTTGTCATGTGGCCAGGGAAGATACTGCATGAAAATGAACGAATCACTCACTGAGGCGACTCATTACTCCCGAGTGATATAAAAGATTAGTTCATATTGAAAAAATCGTTCATAAAAGACACATCACTAGCTATCGCGCTTATTGTCCTGGGTTCCTCTGTAGTCTGTTGCTGAAGGACAGACCCCAACCTCTCCCACACTAAAGATTAACTTAAAAGACCGACTCAGATTTTCTCTCCCTACACACTCAAGCAGTTCTCTCTATCAGGTCACGATATATTGGACCAATTTCAGAGAAAGTTCACCCTTCGTCAGCAGAGTACTGTGGCTTAGCTGGTCAAAGCGCCTGTCTTGTAAACAGGAGACCCTGGGTTCAACTCCCAGATGTACCTGTGATTGCCCTTCTCCTAGTTTACATTGTGATGCCAGCTTTTTGTGCACCAAAAAAATCAACTTTTATTTTTCTCACGCATCCAAGGAATCATGTCAGACCAATGTTGTTGTTTTCTCATTTTTTCTCAAAAGGTTGGTGGTTCAAGCCCACCCAGGGACGGATGCATTTTGAGTGTGATGCCAGTCGACAAAACAAGCGTTTGACAATCAAAACTCCAAGACACCTCATATTTCATGCATCCTCCTCTTCTAATCAGCAAATTTCCCTCATGTTGTTATACTTGGCATTTGCGTACAATAATACACAGACACCAAGACCTTCCACAAGTCGTCTTCATGGCCACAACATGCTGTGTTTTTGTAGTGGGGGCTCAAGGAGAAGACCATCAATGCTCATTCTCCCAAAGTTCTTCAGCAGTGTTTGACATCAAAATCAAAACGCTGCTCAAAAGGAACCGCCCAACGTGGGGCTCGAACCCACGACCCTGAGATTAAGAGTCTCATGCTCTACCGACTGAGCTAGCCGGGCGATAAAAGTCCTTTTAGGTGTTAGTTTGGAGCGAGCCACACACCGATAAGGAAGCACACAACAGCTGTTTGACATCCACAACAGTGGGTTTCACGCAAAGTTAATGATCAAATTGCCATGTTTTGACGTCCTTAGCCTTTTGTTTGGCCATACACTGACATCAGCAACTGCCTGACATCTCTGTGGCGCAATCGGTTAGCGTGTTCGGCTGTTAACCGAAAGGTTGGTGGGTCAAGCCCACCCAGGGACGGATGCATTTTGAGTGTGATGCCAGTCGAAGAAACAAGCGTTTGACAATCAAAACTCCAAGACACCTCATATTGCATGAATCCGCCTATTCTATTGAGAAAATTTCCCTCATGTTATGATACTTGTCATTTGCGTACAATGATACACAGACACCAAGACCTTCCACAAGTCGCTGTGGCGCAATCGTACTGGGTGCGCTTGTGGCTAGTGTTGTTAGGTGTAATTACATGTCACAAGTCTTCTTCATGGCTACACCATGCTGTGTTTTTGTAGTGGGCGCTCAAGAAGAAGACCATCAATGCTCATTCTCCCAAGGTTCTTCAGCAGTGCTTGACATCAAAATCAAAATGCTGCCCAAAGATAACCGCCCAACGTGGGGCTCGAACCCACGACCCTGAGATTAAGAGTCTCATGCTCTACCGACTGAGCTAGCCGGGCGATAAAAGTTCCTTTAGCTGTTTGTTTGGACCGACCCACACACTGATCTGGACATCCAGAACAGTGGATTTCACACAAAGTTAATGATCAAATTGTCATCTTTTGCCGTCCTTAGCCTTTTGTTTGGCCATACACTGACACCAGCAGCTGCCTGACGTCTCTGTGGCGCAACCGGTTAGCGCGTTCGGCTGTTAACCGAAAGGTTGGTGGTCCAAGCCCACCTAGGGACGGGTGCATTTTGAGTGTGAGTCAGTCGAGGAAACAAGCGTTTGACAATCAAAACTCCAAGACACCTCATGTTGCATGCATCCGCCTCTTCTAATGAGCAAATTTCCCTCATGTTGTCATACTTGGCATTTGCGTACAACGATACACAGACACCAAGACCTTCCACAAGTCTCTGTGGCACAATCGGAATGCGTGTGCTTGTGGCTAGTCTTGTTAGGTGTAATTACATGTCACAAGTGTTCTTAATGGCTACACCATGCTGTGTTTTAGGAGTGGGCACTCAAGAAGAAGCTGCTCATTCTCCCAAAGTTCTTCAGCAGAGTTTGACATCAAAATCAAAACGCTGCCCAAAGAGAGACCACAAAAAGGCTGTCCACCGACGGTCCCCATCCAACCGGACAGAGCTTGACAGGATCTGCAGAGAAGAATGGCAGAAACTCCCCACATCCTGGTGTGCAAATTTTGTTGCGTCATGCCAAAGAAGACTTGAGGCTGTCATTGCTGCCAAAGGTCCTTAAACTAAGTGCTGGGTCTGAATACTTTCTAAAATCCTGATAAAGATAGAACGCTTCATGAATGTGTGTGTCATCCTGGAGCCCGATTTCCAAGCAGTTGTTTTCCCGGGGGCGCGGCTTCAAAAGGTAGCGCATTGTTGTGCACAACGACATGCAAGACCAGAGTTTGAGGTTGCTCCATCGGCAGTGCGTGTTCCGTCACAGGCCGCTGTTGGCCATCGCTTCTCTGCCTTTTGGCTTAGATCAAGTGGTAGTATCTGTTCTTATCATTTTAATGTCTGATATGTCCTCTATGTGGGGACTACCTATTAAACATAGAGGGCCACCGTTGGGCAGTTTACCAAGCCGGCGAGTGCCACAGGCGGGCCGTGGCAGCAGGTGCATTTTTTAACTCTGGTTTCTCTACAAATCGTATAAGCCTTTCGCCTTTTACTAAAGACCTCTGTGGAGAGGAACACCCAAGAGTTTAGGGAATTTTTCTGGTGGGCTTTGCCATGTGGCAGAGCTCTGCGGTACTGTGAAAATGATTCTCCCTCTGAAAGCTACTCCAGCTGTAAATGCTGCTCCATGCAATTCAGCATTGTCCCAGAAATGCCGTGTCACCGGTGACGGTGTTTGTGAGGTAATAGACCACGGTAGCCTAAAACCCCACCACCAGGGGCACGCTTATGTTATATATATTTATCCCTGTGTTTAATAGCCTTGATGGCATTTCTTTTTGCAAAATCCCAGAAGTCGAATACAGCAAAGCATGAAACAAAAAAGATAGAGCTATATACATTGCATTACGAATAATGAGTGTTGGAATTGTATTTTACGGGTGCAGATATCACAATAATGTTAGTTTGTTAGTTGTGGCGTAATGGTCAGTAAAATGTAATAAGTTAACATGTAACGCATTTCATTTGTAGAAAGGATTGTGGGCAAGATTGTTGTTTGCGAACGGTTGACATCTTGTCTATGTAATTCCTCAAACGCAATTTTTTTGCAGGCAGCAATGCGCCTTGATGGCATTTATTGATGCAAAATCTCAGGTGGCTGTTTGTTTTTGTTTGTTTGACCCATCTGCTTCCAGGTCTCCTAAGAAACTCCGATGAATCTGTCTTGCTTTTGGGGTTCCTGTGCCAAGTCGACGTCCAGTCGTTGCGCTTTGACTCAGACGTCTGCTGTGCTTCCATTCCCTCTCCTCGTTAGTATAGTGGACAGTATCCCTGGCAGGAGAGTGGGGTTTAATTCCCCGACGGGGAGCTTCTCAGGGAGTGCATGGCTGTTTGTTTTCATCGCTCTTCATCAGCTGCTAGCCTTGTAAACCTCCTGAGAATAGAACAAGTGTAACAAAACACGAATCCCAGCAGTTGTAACAGAATCCCGCTGACAGAAGATTGAGCCCATGGCCCAGAGCTTGACCCCAAATCCAGGTGTGCAAAGTTTCTTGCGTCATACCCAAGAAGACTTGAGGCTGTATTTGCTGCCAAAGGTCCTTAAACTAAGTAAAGGGTCTGAATACTTTCTAAAATCTTGATAAAGATAGAACACTTCACTAATTTGCGAGAAGCGGGCCCTGCTAATCTTCTCTGTATCGTTCCAATTTTAGTATATGTGGCACCGAAGTAACACCAATACAGACTGATCATAGGACGTTTATATACCTCTACTCCTACAATGGAGATTATCTAATGGTGGGTGCTAAAATACACTGTATTTACACTGTATTTAGAAATACACTGTATTTAGAAACAAACACACACATAGACTTGTCGGGCTCCGGAATTCATGGTAGAAAACTGCTACTGACGGCATTGGTGGTATAGTGGTGAGCATAGCTGCCTTCCAAGCAGTTGACCCGGGTTCGATTCTCGGCCAATGCATTTCATTTATTTAAACAATGCACCAGCCATGTAGAATCACTGTATATATTTTTTGGTGGTTGTAGACAGGAATGTGACTATTCTGTAATTTGACTGACAAATGTCTTGAGTCATTTACTCCCCACAAGCAGGCATTGGTGGTTCCGTGGTATAATTCTCGCCTGCCACGCAAGAGGCGCGTGTTCATGCAGCCTATATGTAGATTTGTTCTGTACCTCAACCTGGGCCCATTGTACTGTATGTGAGGATTATTGTGGGATATGTTTGGCCAATAAAGTAAAAAGTAATGTTGTGATCAAGTCACGATTTTGGTGGGGAGTTTGCCATTTCTTCGGATTCCTCATGAGTGTCACAAGTGGGATTCACAACCACACCTCCAGAGGCGACTGGGAACTTATCTTGGCGTCACAGAACGCTCTGCCATCCAGACACCTTAGAGCAAAACCGAAGGCGCGAATGGCAGCCTACATTATGCTCATCTCCTCAGGAAAATCCAAAACCAAAGTAGTGCTAAGCCTTATACCATGGAATCATGATTGAATTTCGTCAGAAAACATCAGTGCTCAATGCAAGGCACTCACAGATTCTTTATTTCATGAATAACGATGTCAGAAGTGGGTTTCGAACACACGCCTCCAGAGGAGACTGCGAACTAAACGCAGCGCCTTAGACCGCTCTGCCATCCTGACTGGTGACAACAACAAGGACAGCGTGGATCACAGTTGTTGAGGAACTGAAAGGTTACTTCTTTATCACCGATATCTACTAATTTCACTTTGAGTAAAATTCCCCACCTCCCCGTCGGGGAATTGAACCTCGGTCTCCCGCGTGACAGGCGGGGATACTGACCACTATACTAACGAGGAACTGTGCAAGAAAACCCTCCTCGTCGTGAACAAACACTTTTATGTCTACAGGTGTAACTGAGTGTGACAAATTCAATTCTGGGAGCCAAGATGGAGCAGGAGGCAAGCATTGGTTTTCAGTTGTAGAACTCTCACCGGCCATGATTTAGACCCAGAGTCGATGCAAGACCAATGCAGGGCACCCTTAAGATCAGTTCCGTCCCACAATGTAAGAACAGAGGAGAGTGCAAGCTGATTGCAGGGCCTAAGACTTCTCGGCTATCCTGATCCGGAACAGTTGGGGTTCGAAATTAAAGTTGAAAGCTTTGCAAGGAGCAAGTGAACTCTACCAAAGACATGGCATGCAAAGCATTATGGTTAATTGTCAACAACTCATTTGGACTTTAAAGTTTGTTTGCGAAACACGACGTACCAGTTGATTCTGAGCCCGGTTAGCTCAGTCGGTAGAGCATGAGACTCTTAATCTCAGGGTCGTGGGTTCGAGCCCCACATTGGGCGCAGCAGTCTTTGCAAATGATGCTAGTGTTTGCTGTACTTTTCCGTTAATCTTCTCTCTATGCTTTGTGACACAATGGCCGTACAACTTTTATTTTTCTCACGCATGCAAGGAATCATGTCAGACCACTGTTGTTGTTTTTCTCAATTTTTCGCTCCAGCAGTTCACTTTGGGTGCCAGTGGTGCTGTGGCTTAGCTGGTTAAAGTGCATGTCTAGTAAACAGGAGATCCTGGGTTCAAATCCCAGCAGTACCTGCATTTATGTAAGACTCCCAGTTGTTTCAATTCCTTTTCCTTGCCGTTTTTTCTTTCTTAACGAACATCAGGTAGTGCTACATTGGACCAATTTCAGAGAAATTTCACCCTATGACAGCAGAGGTACTGTGGCTTAGCTGGTCAAAGCGCCTGTCTTGTAAACAGGAGACCCTGGGTTCAACTCCCAGCAGTACCTGTGATGCCAGCTTTTTGTGAACCAAAAAAATATCAGAATCATCTCAACCGGACCTTTTGCTACTCCTTGGGCACCTGCAACCCATGTCTATCGCATATTACGACATTGTGAAGAATAACTTAGCCTTTGATTGTTTGTTTGCCACACAGACAGTGCAATCCTTTGTAACATTGATCGGAATTTTTCTATTGAAGTGTTGTGGCCCTTAACCTATCAAAACCAGTCTAACAGAGGAGATATTCAAAGTTTGGGTTCAAAATTAAAGTTGAAAGCTTTGCAAGGAGCAAGTGAACTCTACCAAAGACATGGCATGCAAAGCATTCTGGTTAATTTTCAACAACTCATTTGGACTTTAAAGTTTCTTTGTGAAACACGACGTAGCAGTTGATTTTGAGCCGGGTTAGCTCAGTCGATAGAGCATGAGACTCTTAATCTCAGGGTCGTGGGTTCGAGCACCACATTGGGCATAGTAGTCTTTGCAAATGATGCTGGTGTTTGCTGTACTTTTCCGTGAATATTCTCTCTATGCTTTGTGACACAATGGCCATACAACGTACACAGGATCTCCTAAGATAAACTCCAAAAGTACAGACTGTTATCTGATGTGCTACTTAATCAACTTTTATTTTTCTCACGCATCCAAGGAATCATGTCAGACCAATGTTGTTGTTTTCTCATTTTTTCTCAAAAGGTTGGTGGTTCAAGCCCACCCAGGGACGGATGCATTTTGAGTGTGATGCCAGTCGACAAAACAAACAAGCGTTTGACAATCAAAACTCCAAGACACCTCATGTTTCATGCATCCTCCTCTTCTAATCAGCAAATTTCCCTCATGTTGTTATACTTGGCATTTGCGTACAATAATACACAGACACCAAGACCTTCCACAAGTCGCTGTGGCGCAATCGTACTGCGTGTGCTTGTGGCTAGTGTTGTTAGGTGTAATTACATGTCACAAGTCTTCTTCATGGCTACACCATGCTGCGTTTTTGTAGTGGGCGCTCAAGAAGAAGACCATCAATTCTCATTCTCCCAAGGTTCTTCAGCAGTGTTTGACATCAAAATCAAAACGCTGCCCAAAGATAACCGCCCAACGTGGGGCTCGAACCCACGACCCTGAGATTAAGAGTCTCATGCTCTACCGACTGAGCTAGCCGGGCGATGAAACTCTCTTTAGGTGTTCGTTTGGACGGACCCACAAACAGATCTGGAAGCACACAACAGCTGTTGGACATCCACAACAGTGGGTTTCACGCAAAGTTAATGATCAAATTGCCATCTTTTGACGTCCTTAGCTTTTTGTTTGGCCATTCACTGACACCAGCAGCAGCAGCCTGAGGTCTCTGTGGCGCAATCGGTTAGCGCGTTCGGCTGTTAACCGAAAGGTTGGTGGTTCAAGCCCACCCAGGGACGGATGCATTTTGAGTCATATGCCAGTCGACAAAACAAGTGTTTGACAATCAAAACTCCAAGACGCCTCATGTTTCATGCATCCGCCTCTTCTAATGAGCAAATTTCCCTCATGTTGTCATACTTGGCATTTGCGTACAACGATACACAGACACCGAGACCTTCCCCAAGTCTCTGTGGCGCAATAGGCCAGCGCGTTCGGCTGTTAACTGAAAGGTTGGTGGTTCAAGCCCACCCAGGGCCGGATGACTTTGAACAGACATGCAGGTTCACGAAACAAGGTGCATGTGTTAATGTAGAACTGTGTAACTGGGCACAATACAGGCAACTCTTTATCCACACATGCTTGTAGTCAAGGGGGCATGTCGTCTGAACTCAGTAAATAATTTATGTTCTTGCAAAACCTTGATACATGAGCTCAAATTTCACATGGCAATTGTTGCATGTTTGCACCTAGAAACATTGTTTGCACCATTGTTTGCACCTAGAAACAATGGCGCACTGCCAGTGTGTTTGCTTGTGGGCAGTGCTGTTAGGTTTAATTACATGTCACAGATCCTTTGAGCCTAACTTCTTCATGGCTACACCCTACTGTGTTATTGTAGTCGGCGTTCAAGAAGAAGCCTATAAATGCTGATTCTCCCAAGGTTCTTCAGCAGTGTTTGACATAAAAATCAAAACGCTGCCCAAAAGGAACCGCCCAACGTGGGGCTCGAACCCACGACCCTGAGATTAAGAGTCTCATGCTCTACCGACTGAGCTAGCCAGGCGATAAAAGTTCCTTTAGCTGTTTGTTTGGAGCGACCCACACACATATCTGGACATCCAGAACAGTGGATTTCACACAAAGTTAATGATCAAATTGTCATCTTTTGCCGTCCTTAGCCTTTTGTTTGGGCATACACTGAAACCAGCAGCTGCCTGACGTCTCTGTGGCGCAACCGGTTAGCGCGTTCGTCTGTTAACCGAAAGGTTGGTGGTTCAAGCCCACCCAGGGAGGGGTGCATTTTGAGTGTGAGTCAGTCGACGAAACAAGCGTTTGACAATCAAAACACCTCATGTTGCATGCATCCGCCTCTTCTAATGAGCAAATTTCCCTCATGTTGTCATACTTGGCATTTGCGTACAACAGACACAGACACCAAGACCTTCCACAAGTCTCTGTGGCACAATCGGAATGCGTGTGCTTGTGGCTAGTCTTGTTAGGTGTAATTACATGTCACAAGTGTTCTTCATGGCTACACCATGCTGTGTTTTTGGAGTGGGCGCTCAAGAAGAAGCTGCTCATTCTCCCAAGGTTCTACAGCAGAGTTTGACATCAAAATCAAAACGCTGCCCAAAGAGAGACCACAAAAAGGCTGTCCACCGACGGTCCCCATCCAACCGGACAGAGCTTGACAGGATCTGCAGAGAAGAATGGCAGAAACTCCCCACATCCTGGTGTGCAAATTTTGTTGCGTCATGCCAAAGAAGACTTGAGGCTGTATTTGCTGCCAAAGGTTCTTAAACTAAGTAAAGGGTCTGAATACTTTCTAAAATCTTGATAAAGATAGAACGCTTCACGAATTTGCGAGAAGCTGGCCATGCTAATCTTCTCTGTATCGTTCCAATTTTAGTATATGTGGCACCGAAGTAACACCAATACAGACTGATCCTAGGACGTTTATATACCGCTACTCCTACAATGGAGATTATCTAATGGTGGGTGCTAAAATACACTGTATTTACACTGTATTTAGAAACAAACACACACATAGACTTGTCGGGCTGGGGAATTTATGGTAGAAAACTGCTACTGACAGCATTGGTGGTATAGTGGTGAGCATAGCTGCCTTCCAAGCAGTTGACCCGGGTTCGATTCCCGGCCAATGCATTTAGTTTATTTAACCAATGCCCCAGCAATTTATGAATTTCATGATCACTGTACGTGTTTTTGGTTGAGGAAGAAAGGCACGTGACTATGATTCCTCACAATTCTATATAAAAAGGTTAGTCTCAAAAAGAAGTAAACAATAAGAATGGGAGTCGAACATGTCGTGATAAAAGGATTAATTGTCTATCTCTTTAACCAATCCGTGACCCTTTCTGCTATTTCTGGATACAAGTACATTCTGTAAAGTGTACTAAATGCAAGTAAAATTGAAATCTAGAGCAATGCACCAGCTACGTAGGATAACTATGTATTTTTTGGTGGTTGTAGACAGGAATGTGTCTATGCTGTAAGTTGACTGACACATTTCTTGAGTCAAACACTCTCCACAAGCAGGCATTGGTGGTTCAGTGGCAGAATGTGTAGAATCACTGTATGGTGATTCTACACTGGTGGTTGCAGCATCACTGTATGTATTTATGCTTCATCACATTTCTACCTGAAAACGAACAACCTAGAGTGATGCATCCGATGAGGATGGGATTCGAACCCACGCGTGTAGAGCACAATGGATTAGCAGTCCATCGCCTTAACCACTCGGCCACCCCATCTTCTGTTCTTGTTATCAAGTGTATTTTTTTAATGTTTTGAATTGGATACGGATTAAACGTATTTAAAAAGAAATCCGGAGCATTGTTTGAAGTACTGGTTTTTCAAGCGACAGGTTTTACAGGTACTGACTATGAAGGTTCCACCGAGACTTGAACTCGGATTCAGAGTCTATCGTGCTAACCATTACACCATGAAACCTTGGTTAAGCCGTGAAAGTAATCAGAAGGTCCAAAGTTGTCTTTTTTTTAAACTGGATATAGGTGGTCTAAAGCAGCCTTTCTTAACCATAGGGCCGCGGCCCATAGTTGGGCCGCGAGCGCCAACTAGTGGGCCGCAAAAAACTTTCAGTTTTGCACCTGTGGGCCGCTTGGGCCGCGGGACTGCATAGGTTATCAACTGAATACACCAGAGATGTTAATTAATGTGTATGCGCGGATTCCTAACGCCGATAATCCACTGGATGCGGAACGGCTGCAGATCCGCTCCGCTACGGAACGGCTGCGTACTTCAACTCCGTCAACACACACTGGTTCCGTCCTTGCTCCGCTCCGTTGCGGGTCCGCCTGTTGTGACAGCTGTCCGAGGGCGCACGAGATCTCGCGAAATCACGATACGACGCAATCACGACGCATAATCACGATATAACCGGTCTGCTCTGTGTCTGCTCTGTGCTGAAGTGATGCGCCGTGCTCCTTCTGAAAGACTCCTTCAGCACCTCATCATCAAATTAAAACTTAATATCATCCATCCCCTTGCCCCGCCTTGTTTCTCTATCACTCTGACAAACACGCTTCGTCGCGATCAGCTGATAGCGTTAATACACGCGTTTTTTTCCCCATCGCTTAAGCACAACAAGTACAGCGCTCGCCTTCGGCGTTTGAGTAACGAATAGGTGTTACATAATATGCCAAATTGTAACGGAAGATACATAAGTTCATTGCTCAGATAGACCATTCTTTCAATTTCAACTGCCATGTTTGTGCGTCTCGAGCGACTCGAGCGACTTGAGCGTCTCGAGCGCAAGCTTGCGGCATTGTCATGGCAACCGAACGTCATCCCGAGTGTCCGTGAGCGAGTGAATGAGTGCACTTTTCGAACACAGCTTAATGATGGAGAAGTTTTTAAAGCGAAAAAATGAAGATAAAAGTGGTGCTGGACCCCCCCCAAAAAACAAATGTGTGCGTAAGTACAATCCCGAATTCATTCGATATGGATTTGTGAACGGGGGTAGTGAGGAAGAGCCGAGAGCCCAGTGTGTGGAGTGTGGGCTGACGCTATCTAATGAAGCTTTAAAGCCCTCGAAGCTACAGCGGCACCTAGAGACCAAGCATCCAACACTCGTGGGAAAGCCGGTAGAATATTTTAAGAGAAAAGAAAATGGGCTGCAGATACAGAAAAAATCTATTGTGTCACTGACTGGCAACTCTAAATGTGCACTGAAAGCAAGCTACCTCGTAGCCAGACGTGTGGCACAGAGCAAGAAACCATTCACCATAGCGGAGGAATTGATTCTCCCTGCCGCTGTGGATATGTGCCGTGAGATGATCGGAGAGGCTGCTGCAAAGAAGCTGCTGACCATCCCACTCTCCAACGACACTGTGAGTCACCGTATCGCGGACATGGCCTCAGACATACAGCAGCAACTTCTTGAAAGAATAAAAAGTAGTAAATTTTTCTCTTTGCAAATGGATGAGTCCACGGATGTCACGAATGCTGCACTGCTGTTGGTTTTTGTTCGCTATCGCTGGGACAGTAGTTTGCACGAAGACATACTGTTCTGTGGAGAGCTACCAACACGAGCTACGGCTCAGGAATGTTTCCGCTGCATGGATAACTATTTAACTGAGAATGGCCTGGACTGGCAGAACTGTGTCGGGGTGTGTAGTGACGGCGCAGCGTCAATGACTGGCAGGCATCACGGTGTCATCAGCCAGATACTGGAGCGTGCACCAGAAGCTAAATGGACACACTGTTTTCTCCACCGTGAAAGCCTTGCAGCGAAAAAGATGTCACCAGAGTTCCACGAAGTGATGACTATATGTGTGAAAACAATCAACTTCATTAAAAACAATGCTGTGAACTCCAGATGTTTTGCCAAGCTTTGTGAGGACATGGACGCAGATCATGTCAGGCTGCTCTATCACAGTGAAGTGAGATGGCTCTCAAGGGGACTGGTCCTCAAGCGTTTGTTTGAACTGAAGAATGAGGTCTTCACTTTCCTCACTGAGAAAAAATCTCCCTTTGCACATTACTATGCCGACACAAAGTTCACAGCAAAACTTGCCTACCTCTGTGACATTTTTTCACTACTGAACCAGCTGAACATCTCTCTTCAAGGAAGAAACAGCAACATATTTTTTGTTGCAGACAAAGTTCAAGCTTTCAAGAGGAAACTTGCTTTGTGGACAAAGAGGGCCCAGGAAAAGAGGATGGACATGTTTCCACTTTTGTCTGACATTTTGGAAAACTGCCCTCAGGTGATGATCAGTGACTCAGTCTCTCAACACCTCTCACAACTGGCAGAGAAATTTGATGAGTACTTTCCTGAGGATCCCAGAGAGGGACACTTGTGGATTTTGGACCCATTTTCTGTGGATCCCACTGCAAATGATGTTGCTTTGCCCTCACATCTGGAATCACAGCTTCTGGAAGTTTCCACCGACAGCACTTTAAAATTGCAGTGGGACAAACTAGACCTGGGCTCCTTCTGGATTGCTGTCTCAAAGGAGTACCCATGTCTTGCACTGAGGGCTGTGAAACTCCTTCTCCCATTCACAACTACATACCTGTGTAAATCAGGGTTCTCCATTGTGGCCACAACTAAAACCAAAGCCCGAAACAGACTCAGAACAACGCTGGAGGCTACTTTGAGAGTGAGCCTTTCCCCCATTCCACCCAGATTAGATCTGATTGTGTCTCAGAGGCAGGCCCAAGTGTCCCATTAAGAGTTGAATATAATAAAATAAGTTGTAGCTTGTTAAAAAATTACTGTTTTGACTGTTCGTTGATTTGGTTGTTTGTTTGTTGTTCAAGATATAAAGAGCAACATCTGGTTCTGCCATGCAAAGATGAAAACTGCTGCAATTGTTAAATGAATCTGCTGATTATAAGGCTATAGTCATTTGCGCTTTATTTCAATTTTATTTAGAGTTTATTTATTTAATTCAAAAATATATATTATATAATATAAATATATATTCTATAATTAATTATATAATAATATAATTATTAATATATATATTTGAATGCTTTTATTTTATCACCACCTTTTTTTATTGATTGATTGATTATTCCATTTTTTGTTAAATGTAAAATCTTACAAATGTATTTTATGCAGATTAAACTGTTCAAATTTATGAATTTTTCTTCTTGTATTTCTTGTTCCATGAATTATCAGCAAAAGTTAATGAAAGTTTCATACAAATCTTGATCACATTTTATCATGTCATTGTATTATTTATTTAACTTAACTACTTAAGGTTTTAGCTTGTTAAACTGTACATGGATTTGATCTATTATTGAATACAAATGAGTGAGATCAATTAACTACGGTGTTAATATTTAATGGGCCCCGGCCACTCTGCACTGAAAAAATTGGGCCTCAGGGTCAAAAAGGTTAAGAACCCCTGGTCTAAAGCGACGATTGTGAAACTTGAGTCAATAGCTGGTTCTTATTGAGGAATTGGCTCCCGAAAGCAGAGGATGCCTAGTCACAATCATTGCTGTCATCCAAACAGTTATACTCTGGGCAACATATAAGTTGAACAAAAACGTTTTGCAGAGGTAATCATGTGGTTAGAGCATTGAGAAGGTACATCACCTTTAACATCTACAGATATACTTTGTCGCTTAATGGCGAACTAGGTTGTGCCAGGCTGTTGTCGGGCTGCCGAATTCATGGTAGAAAACTTCTACTGACGGCATTGGTGGTATAGTGGTGAGCATAGCTGCCTTCCAAGCAGTTGACCCGGGTTCGATTCCCGGCCAATGCATTTCATTTATTTAAACAATGCACCAGCCATGTAGAATCACTGTATGTATTTTTTGGTGGTTGTAGACAGGAATGTGACTATTCTGTAATTTGACTGACAAATGTCTTGAGTCATTTACTCCCCACAAGCAGGCATTGGTGGTTCCGTGGTATAATTCTCGCCTGCCACGCGAGAGCGAGTGTTCATGCAGCCTATTTGTTCTGTACCTCAACCTGGGCCCATTGTACTGTATGTGAGGATTACTGTGGGATATTTTTGGCCAATAAAGTAAAAAGTAATGTTGTGATCAAGTCACGATTTTGGTGGGGAGTTTGCCTTTTCTTCAGATTCCTCATGAGTGTCACAAGTGGGATTCACAACCACACCTCCAGAGGCGACTGGGAACTTATCTTGGCGTCACAGAACGCTCTGCCATCCAGACACCTTAGAGCAAAACCGAAGGCGCGAATGGCAGCCTACATTATGCTCATCTCCTCAGGAAAATCCAAAACCAAAGTAGTGCTAAGCCTTATACCATGGAATCATGATTGAATTTCGTCAGTAAACATCAGTGCTCAATGCAAGGCACTCACAGATTCTTTATTTCATGAATAACGATGTCAGAAGTGGGATTCGAACACACGCCTCCAGAGGAGATTGCGAACTGAACGCAGCGCCTTAGACCGCTCTGCCATCCTGACTGGTGACAACAACAAGGACAGCGTGGATCGCAGTTGTTGAGGAACTGAAAGGTTACTTCTTTATCACCGATATCTACTAATTTCACTTTGAGTAAAATTCCCTACCTCCCCGTCGGGGAATTGAACCCCGGTCTCCCGCGTGACAGGCGGGGATACTGACCACTATACTAACGAGGAACTGTGCAAGAAAACCCTCCTCGTCGTGAAGAAACACTTTTATGTCTACAGGTGTAACTGAGTGTGACAAATTCAATTCTGGGAGCCAAGATGGAGCAGGAGGCAAGCATTGGTTTTCAGTTGTAGAACTCTCACCGGCCATGATTTAGACCCAGAGTCGATGCAAGACCAATGCAGGGCACCCTTAAGATCAGTTCCATCCCACAATGTAAGAACAGAGGAGAGTGCAAGCTGATTGCAGGGCCTAAGACTTCTCGGCTATCCTGATCCGGAACAGTTGGGGTTCGAAATTAAAGTTGAAAGCTTTGCAAGGAGCAAGTGAACTCTACCAAAGACATGGCATGCAAAGCATTATGGTTAATTGTCAACAACTCATTTGGACTTTAAAGTTTGTTTGCGAAACACGACGCACCAGTTGATTCTGAGCCCGGTTAGCTCAGTCGGTAGAGCATGAGACTCTTAATCTCAGGGTCGTGGGTTCGAGCCCCACTTTGGGCGCAGTAGTCTTTGCAAATGATGCTGGCGTTTGCTGTACTTTTCCGTTAATCTTCTCTCTATGCTTTGTGACACAATGGCCGTACAACGTACACAGGATCTCCTAAGATAAACTCCAAAAGTACAAAGTGTTATCTGATGTGCTACTTAATCAACTTTTATTTTTCTCACGCATGCAAGGAATCATGTCAGACCACTGTTGTTGTTTTTCTCAATTTTTCGCTCCAGCAGTTCACTTTGGGTGCCAGTGGTGCTGTGGCTTAGCTGGTTAAAGTGCCTGTCTAGTAAACAGGAGATCCTGGGTTCAAATCCCAGCAGTACCTGCATTTATGTAAGACTCCCAGTTGTTTCAATTCCTTTTCCTTGCCGTTTTTTCTTTCTTAACGAACATCAGGTAGTGCTACATTGGACCAATTTCAGAGAAATTTCACCCTATGACAGCAGAGGTACTGTGGCTTAGCTGGTCAAAGCGCCTGTCTTGTAAACAGGAGACCCTGGGTTCAACTCCCAGCAGTACCTGTGATGCCAGCTTTTTGTGAACCAAAAAAATATCAGAATCATCTCAACCGGACCTTTTGCTACTCCTTGGGCACCTGCAACCCATGTCTATCGCATATTACGATATTGTGAAGAATAACTTAGCCTTTGATTGTTTGTTTGCCACACAGACAGTGCAATCCTTTGTAATATTGATCAGAATTTTTCTATTGAAGTGTTGTGGCCCTTAACCTATCAAAACCAGTCTAACAGAGGAGATATTCAAAGTTTGGGTTCAAAATTAAAGTTGAAAGCTTTGCAAGGAGCAAGTGAACTCTACCAAAGACATGGCATGCAAAGCATTCTGGTTAATTTTCAACAACTCATTTGGACTTTAAAGTTTCTTTGTGAAACACGACGTAGCAGTTGATTTTGAGCCCGGTTAGCTCAGTCGATAGAGCATGAGACTCTTAATCTCAGGGTCGTGGGTTCGAGCACCACATTGGGCATAGTAGTCTTTGCAAATGATGCTGGTGTTTGCTGTACTTTTCCGTGAATATTCTCTCTATGCTTTGTGACACAATGGCCATACAACGTACACAGGATCTCCTAAGATAAACTCCAAAAGTACAGACTGTTATCTGATGTGCTACTTAATCAACTTTTATTTTTCTCACGCATCCAAGGAATCATGTCAGACCAATGTTGTTGTTTTCTCATTTTTTCTCAAAAGGTTGGTGGTTCAAGCCCACCCAGGGACGGATGCATTTTGAGTGTGATGCCAGTCGACAAAACAAGCGTTTGACAATCAAAACTCCAAGACACCTCATGTTTCATGCATCCTCCTCTTCTAATCAGCAAATTTCCCTCATGTTGTTATACTTGGCATTTGCGTACAATAATACACAGACACCAAGACCTTCCACAAGTCGCTGTGGCGCAATCGTACTGCGTGTGCTTGTGGCTAGTGTTGTTAGGTGTAATTACATGTCACAAGTCTTCTTCATGGCTACACCATACTGCGTTTTTGTAGTGGGCGCTCAAGAAGAAGACCATCAATTCTCATTCTCCCAAGGTTCTTCAGCAGTGTTTGACATCAAAATCAAAACGCTGCCCAAAGATAACCGCCCAACGTGGGGCTCGAACCCACGACCCTGAGATTAAGAGTCTCATGCTCTACCGACTGAGCTAGCCGGGCGATGAAGCTCTCTTTAGGTGTTCGTTTGGACGGACCCACAAACAGATCTGGAAGCACACAACAGCTGTTGGACATCCACAACAGTGGGTTTCACGCAAAGTTAATGATCAAATTGCCATCTTTTGACGTCCTTAGCTTTTTGTTTGGCCATTCACTGACACTAGCAGCAGCAGCCTGAGGTCTCTGTGGCGCAATCGGTTAGCGCGTTCGGCTGTTAACCGAAAGGTTGGTGGTTCAAGCCCACCCAGGGACGGGTGCATTTTGAGTCATATGCCAGTCGACAAAACAAGTGTTCGACAATCAAAACTCCAAGACGCCTCATGTTTCATGCATCCGCCTCTTCTAATGAGCAAATTTCCCTCATGTTGTCATACTTGGCATTTGCGTACAACGATACACAGACACAGAGACCTTCCCCAAGTCTCTGTGGCGCAATAGGCCAGCGCGTTCGGCTGTTAACTGAAAGGTTGGTGGTTCAAGCCCACCCAGGGAGGGGTGCATTTTGAGTGTGAGTCAGTCGACGAAACAAGCGTTTGACAATCAAAACTCCAAGACACCTCATGTTGCATGCATCCGCCTCTTCTAATGAGCAAATTTCCCTCATGTTGTCATACTTGGCATTTGCGTACAACGATACACAGACACCAAGACCTTCCACAAGTCTCTGTGGCACAATCGGAATGCGTGTGCTTGTGGCTAGTCTTGTTAGGTGTAATTACATGTCACAAGTTTTCTTCATGGCTACACCATGCTGTGTTTTTGGAGTGGGCACTCAAGAAGAAGCTGCTCATTCTCCCAAGGTTCTTCAGCAGAGTTTGACATCAAAATCAAAACGCTGCCCAAAGAGAGACCACAAAAAGGCTGTCCACCGACGGTCCCCATCCAACCGGACGGAGCTTGACAGGATCTGCAGAGAAGAATGGCAGAAACTCCCCACATCCTGGTGTGCAAATTTTGTTGCGTCATGCCAAAGAAGACTTGAGGCTGTATTTGCTGCCAAAGGTTCTTAAACTAAGTAAAGGGTCTGAATACTTTCTAAAATCTTGATAAAGATAGAACGCTTCACGAATTTGCGAGAAACTGGCCATGCTAATCTTCTCTGTATCGTTCCAATTTTAGTATATGTGGCACCGAAGTAACACCAATACAGACTGATCCTAGGACGTTTATATACCGCTACTCCTATAATGGAGATTATCTAATGGTAGGTGCTAAAATACACTGTATTTACACTGTATTTAGAAACAAACACACACATAGACTTGTCGGGCTGCGGAATTCATGGTAGAAAACTGCTACTGACAGCATTGGTGGTATAGTGGTGAGCATAGCTGCCTTCCAAGCAGTTGACCCGGGTTCGATTCCCGGCCAATGCATTTCGTTTATTTAACCAATGCCCCAGCAATTTATGAATTTCATGATCACTGTACGTGTTTTTGGTTGAGGAAGAAAGGCACGTGACTATGATTCCTCACAATTCTATATAAAAAGGTAAGTCTCAAACAGAAGTAAACAATAAGAATGGGAGTCGAACATGTCGTGATAAAAGGATTAATTGTCTATCTCTTTAACCAATCCGTGACCCTTTCTGCTATTTCTGGATACAAGTACATTCTGTAAAGTGTACTAAATGCAAGTAAAATTGAAATCTAGAGCAATGCACCAGCTACGTAGGATAACTATGTATTTTTTGGTGGTTGTAGAGAGGTGCTGTAAGTTGACTGACACATTTCTTGAGTCAAACACTCTCCACAAGCAGGCATTGGTGGTTCAGTGGCAGAATTCTGTGACAGGTTCTACACTGGTGGTTGCAGCATCACTGTATGTATTTATGCTTCATCACATTTCTACCTGAAAACGAACAACCTAGAGTGATGCATCCGATGAGGATGGGATTCGAACCCACGCGTGCAGAGCACAATGGATTAGCAGTCCATCGCCTTAACCACTCGGCCACCCCATCTACTGTTCTTGTTATCAAGTGTATTTTTTTAATGTTTTGAATTGGATACGGATTAAACGTATTTAAAAAGAAATCCGGAGCATTGTTTGAAATACTGGTTTTTCAAGCGACAGGTTTTACAGGTACTGACTATGAAGGTTCCACGGTTCCACCGAGACTTGAACTCGGATTCAGAGTCTATCGTGCTAACCATTACACCATGAAACCTTGGTTAAGCCGTGAAAGTAATCAGAAGGTCCAAAGTTGTCTTTTTTTTAAACTGGATATAGGTGGTCTAAAGCGACGAATGTGAAACTTGAGTCAATAGCTGGTTCTTATTGAGGAATTGGCTCCCGAAAGCAGAGGATGCCTAGTCACAATCATCGCTGTCATCCAAACAGTTATACTCTGGGCAACATATAAGTTGAACAAAAACGTTTTGCAGAGGTAATCATGTGGTTAGAGCATTGAGAAGGTACATAACCTTTAACATCTACAGATATACTTTGTCGCTTAATGGCGAACTAGGTTGTGCCAGGCTGTTGTCGGGCTGCCGAATTCATGGTAGAAAACTGCTACTGACGGCATTGGTGGTATAGTGGTGAGCATAGCTGCCTTCCAAGCAGTTGACCCGGGTTCGATTCCCGGCCAATGCATTTAATTTATTTAAACAATGCACCAGCCATGTAGAATCACTGTATGTATTTTTTGGTGGTTGTAGACAGGAATGTGACTATTCTGTAATTTGACTGACAAATGTCTTGAGTCATTTACTCCCCACAAGCAGGCATTGGTGGTTCCGTGGTATAATTCTCGCCTGCCACGCGAGAGCGAGTGTTCATGCAGCCTATTTGTTCTGTACCTCAACCTGGGCCCATTGTACTGTATGTGAGGATTACTGTGGGATATTTTTGGCCAATAAAGTAAAAAGTAATGTTGTGATCAAGTCACGATTTTGGTGGGGAGTTTGCCTTTTCTTCAGATTCCTCATGAGTGTCACAAGTGGGATTCACAACCACACCTCCAGAGGCGACTGGGAACTTATCTTGGCGTCACAGAACGCTCTGCCATCCAGACACCTTAGAGCAAAACCGAAGGCGCGAATGGCAGCCTACATTATGCTCATCTCCTCAGGAAAATCCAAAACCAAAGTAGTGCTAAGCCTTATACCATGGAATCATGATTGAATTTCGTCAGTAAACATCAGTGCTCAATGCACTCACAGATTCTTTATTTCATGAATAACGATGTCAGAAGTGGGATTCGAACACACGCCTCCAGAGGAGACTGCGAACTGAACGCAGCGCCTTAGACCGCTCTGCCATCCTGACTGGTGACAACAAGAAGGACAGCGTGGATCGCAGTTGTTGAGGAACTGAAAGGTTACTTCTTTATCACCGATATCTACTAATTTCACTTTGAGTAAAACTCCCTACCTCCCCGTCGGGGAATTGAACCCCGGTCTCCCGCGTGACAAGCGGGGATACTGACCACTATACTAACGAGGAACTGTGCAAGAAAACCCTCCTCGTCGTGAACAAACACTTTTATGTCTACAGGTGTAACTGTGTGTGACAAATTCAATTCTGGGAGCCAAGATGGAGCAGGAGGCAAGCATTGGTTTTCAGCTGTAGAACTCTCACCGGCCATGATTTAGACCCAGAGTCGATGCAAGACCAATGCAGGGCACCCTTAAGATCAGTTCCATCCCACAATGTAAGAACAGAGGAGAGTGCAAGCTGATTGCAGGGCCTAAGACTTCTCGGCTATCCTGATCCGGAACAGTTGGGGTTCGAAATTAAAGTTGAAAGCTTTGCAAGGAGCAAGTGAACTCTACCAAAGACATGGCATGCAAAGCATTATGGTTAATTGTCAACAACTCATTTGGACTTTAAAGTTTGTTTGCGAAACACGACGTACCAGTTGATTCTGAGCCCGGTTAGCTCAGTCGGTAGAGCATGAGACTCTTAATCTCAGGGTCGTGGGTTCGAGCCCCACATTGGGCGCAGTAGTCTTTGCAAATGATGCTGGTGTTTGCTGTACTTTTCCGTCAATCTTCTCTCTATGCTTTGTGACACAATGGCCATACAACGTACACAGGATCTCCTAAGATAAACTCCAAAAGTACAAAGTGTTATCTGATGTGCTACTTAATCAACTTTTATTTTTCTCACGCATGCAAGGAATCATGTCAGACCACTGTTGTTGTTTTTCTCAATTTTTCGCTCCAGCAGTTCACTTTGGGTGCCTGTGGTGCTGTGGCTTAGCTGGTTAAAGTGCCTGTCTAGTAAACAGGAGATCCTGGGTTCAAATCCCAGCAGTACCTGCATTTATGTAAGACTCCCAGTTGTTTCAATTCCTTTTCCTTGCCGTTTTTTCTTTCTTAACGAACATCAGGTAGTGCTACATTGGACCAATTTCAGAGAAATTTCACCCTATGACAGCAGAGGTACTGTGGCTTAGCTGGTCAAAGCGCCTGTCTTGTAAACAGGAGACCCTGGGTTCAACTCCCAGCAGTACCTGTGATGCCAGCTTTTTGTGAACCAAAAAAATATCAGAATCATCTCAACCGGACCTTTTGCTACTCCTTGGGCACCTGCAACCCATGTCTATCGCATATTACGATATTGTGAAGAATAACTTAGCCTTTGATTGTTTGTTTGCCACACAGACAGTGCAATCCTTTGTAATATTGATCAGAATTTTTCTATTGAAGTGTTGTGGCCCTTAACCTATCAAAACCAGTCTAACAGAGGAGATATTCAAAGTTTGGGTTCAAAATTAAAGTTGAAAGCTTTGCAAGGAGCAAGTGAACTCTACCAAAGACATGGCATGCAAAGCATTCTGGTTAATTTTCAACAACTCATTTGGACTTTAAAGTTTCTTTGTGAAACACGACGTAGCAGTTGATTTTGAGCCCGGTTAGCTCAGTCGATAGAGCATGAGACTCTTAATCTCAGGGTCGTGGGTTCGAGCACCACATTGGGCATAGTAGTCTTTGCAAATGATGCTGGTGTTTGCTGTACTTTTCCGTGAATATTCTCTCTCTATGCTTTGTGACACAATGGCCATACAACGTACACAGGATCTCCTAAGATAAACTCCAAAAGTACAGACTGTTATCTGATGTGCTACTTAATCAACTTTTATTTTTCTCACGCATCCAAGGAATCATGTCAGACCAATGTTGTTGTTTTCTCATTTTTTCTCAAAAGGTTGGTGGTTCAAGCCCACCCAGGGACGGATGCATTTTGAGTGTGATGCCAGTCGACAAAACAAGCGTTTGACAATCAAAACTCCAAGACACCTCATGTTTCATGCATCCTCCTCTTCTAATCAGCAAATTTCCCTCATGTTGTTATACTTGGCATTTGCGTACAATAATACACAGACACCAAGACCTTCCACAAGTCGCTGTGGCGCAATCGTACTGCGTGTGCTTGTGGCTAGTGTTGTTAGGTGTAATTACATGTCACAAGTCTTCTTCATGGCTACACCATACTGCGTTTTTGTAGTGGGCGCTCAAGAAGAAGACCATCAATTCTCATTCTCCCAAGGTTCTTCAGCAGTGTTTGACATCAAAATCAAAACGCTGCCCAAAGATAACCGCCCAACGTGGGGCTCGAACCCACGACCCTGAGATTAAGAGTCTCATGCTCTACCGACTGAGCTAGCCGGGCGATGAAGCTCTCTTTAGGTGTTCGTTTGGACGGACCCACAAACAGATCTGGAAGCACACAACAGCTGTTGGACATCCACAACAGTGGGTTTCACGCAAAGTTAATGATCAAATTGCCATCTTTTGACGTCCTTAGCTTTTTGTTTGGCCATTCACTGACACCAGCAGCAGCAGCCTGAGGTCTCTGTGGCGCAATCGGTTAGCGCGTTCGGCTGTTAACCGAAAGGTTGGTGGTTCAAGCCCACCCAGGGACGGGTGCATTTTGAGTCATATGCCAGTCGACAAAACAAGTGTTTGACAATCAAAACTCCAAGACGCCTCATGTTTCATGCATCCGCCTCTTCTAATGAGCAAATTTCCCTCATGTTGTCATACTTGGCATTTGCGTACAACGATACACAGACACAGAGACCTTCCCCAAGTCTCTGTGGCGCAATAGGCCAGCGTGTTTGGCTGTTAACTGAAAGGTTGGTGGTTCAAGCCCACCCAGGGAGGGGTGCATTTTGAGTGTGAGTCAGTCGACGAAACAAGCGTTTGACAATCAAAACTCCAAGACGCCTCATGTTGCATGCATCCGCCTCTTCTAATGAGCAAATTTCCCTCATGTTGTCATACTTGGCATTTGCGTACAACGATACACAGACACCAAGACCTTCCACAAGTCTCTGTGGCACAATCGGAATGCGTGTGCTTGTGGCTAGTCTTGTTAGGTGTAATTACATGTCACAAGTGTTCTTCATGGCTACACCATGCTGTGTTTTTGGAGTGGGCGCTCAAGAAGAAGCTGCTCATTCTCCCAAGGTTCTTCAGCAGAGTTTGACATCAAAATCAAAACGTTGCCCAAAGAGAGACCACAAAAAGGCTGTCCACCGACGGTCCCCATCCAACCGGACAGAGCTTGACAGGATCTGCAGAGAAGAATGGCAGAAACTCCCCACATCCTGGTGTGCAAATTTTGTTGCGTCATGCCAAAGAAGACTTGAGGCTGTATTTGCTGCCAAAGGTTCTTAAACTAAGTAAAGGGTCTGAATACTTTCTAAAATCTTGATAAAGATAGAACGCTTCACGAATTTGCGAGAAACTGGCCATGCTAATCTTCTCTGTATCGTTCCAATTTTAGTATATGTGGCACCGAAGTAACACCAATACAGACTGATCCTAGGACGTTTATATACCGCTACTCCTATAATGGAGATTATCTAATGGTAGGTGCTAAAATACACTGTATTTACACTGTATTTAGAAACAAACACACACATAGACTTGTCGGGCTGGGGAATTCATGGTAGAAAACTGCTACTGACAGCATTGGTGGTGTAGTGGTGAGCGTAGCTGCCTTCCAAGCAGTTGACCCGGGTTCGATTCCCGGCCAATGCATTTCATTTATTTAAACAATGCACCAGCCATGTAGAATCACTGTATGTATTTTTTGGTGGTTGTAGACAGGAATGTGACTATTCTGTAATTTGACTGACAAATGTCTTGAGTCATTTACTCCCCACAAGCAGGCATTGGTGGTTCCGTGGTATAATTCTCGCCTGCCACGCGAGAGCGAGTGTTCATGCAGCCTATTTGTTCTGTACCTCAACCTGGGCCCATTGTACTGTATGTGAGGATTACTGTGGGATATTTTTGGCCAATAAAGTAAAAAGTAATGTTGTGATCAAGTCACGATTTTGCCTTTTCTTCAGATTCCTCATGAGTGTCACAAGTGGGATTCACAACCACACCTCCAGAGGCGACTGGGAACTTATCTTGGCGTCACAGAACGCTCTGCCACCCAGACACCTTAGAGCAAAACCGAAGGTGCGAATGGCAGCCTACATTATGCTCATCTCCTCAGGAAAATCCAAAACCAAAGTAGTGCTAAGCCTTATACCATGGAATCATGATTGAATTTCGTCAGTAAACATCAGTGCTCAATGCAAGGCACTCACAGATTCTTTATTTCATGAATAACGATGTCAGAAGTGGGATTCGAACACACGCCTCCAGAGGAGACTGCAAACTGAACACAGCGCCTTAGACCGCTCTGCCATCCTGACTGGTGACAACAACAAGGACAGCGTGGATCGCAGTTGTTGAGGAACTGAAAGGTTACTTCTTTATCACCGATATCTACTAATTTCACTTTGAGTAAAATTCCCTACCTCCCCGTCGGGGAATTGAACCCCGGTCTCCCGCGTGACAGGCGGGGATACTGACCACTATACTAACGAGGAACTGTGCAAGAAAACCCTCCTCGTCGTGAACAAACACTTTTATGTCTACAGGTGTAACTGAGTGTGACAAATTCAATTCTGGGAGCCAAGATGGAGCAGGAGGCAAGCATTGGTTTTCAGTTGTAGAACTCTCACCGGCCATGATTTAGACCCAGAGTCGATGCAAGACCAATGCAGGGCACCCTTAAGATCAGTTCCATCCCACAATGTAAGAACAGAGGAGAGTGCAAGCTGATTGCAGGGCCTAAGACTTCTCGGCTATCCTGATCCGGAACAGTTGGGGTTCGAAATTAAAGTTGAAAGCTTTGCAAGGAGCAAGTGAACTCTACCAAAGACATGGCATGCAAAGCATTATGGTTAATTGTCAACAACTCATTTGGACTTTAAAGTTTGTTTGCGAAACACGACGTACCAGTTGATTCTGAGCCCGGTTAGCTCAGTCGGTAGAGCATGAGACTCTTAATCTCAGGGTCGTGGGTTCGAGCCCCACATTGGGCGCAGTAGTCTTTGCAAATGATGCTGGTGTTTGCTGTACTTTTCCGTCAATCTTCTCTCTATGCTTTGTGACACAATGGCCATACAACGTACACAGGATCTCCTAAGATAAACTCCAAAAGTACAAAGTGTTATCTGATGTGCTACTTAATCAACTTTTATTTTTCTCACGCATGCAAGGAATCATGTCAGACCACTGTTGTTGTTTTTCTCAATTTTTCGCTCCAGCAGTTCACTTTGGGTGCCTGTGGTGCTGTGGCTTAGCTGGTTAAAGTGCCTGTATAGTAAACAGGAGATCCTGGGTTCAAATCCCAGCAGTACCTGCATTTATGTAAGACTCCCAGTTGTTTCAATTCCTTTTCCTTGCCGTTTTTTCTTTCTTAACGAACATCAGGTAGTGCTACATTGGACCAATTTCAGAGAAATTTCACCCTATGACAGCAGAGGTACTGTGGCTTAGCTGGTCAAAGCGCCTGTCTTGTAAACAGGAGACCCTGGGTTCAACTCCCAGCAGTACCTGTGATGCCAGCTTTTTGTGAACCAAAAAAATATCAGAATCATCTCAACCGGACCTTTTGCTACTCCTTGGGCACCTGCAACCCATGTCTATCGCATATTACGATATTGTGAAGAATAACTTAGCCTTTGATTGTTTGTTTGCCACACAGACAGTGCAATCCTTTGTAACATTGATCAGAATTTTTCTATTGAAGTGTTGTGGCCCTTAACCTATCAAAACCAGTCTAACAGAGGAGATATTCAAAGTTTGGGTTCAAAATTAAAGTTGAAAGCTTTGCAAGGAGCAAGTGAACTCTACCAAAGACATGGCATGCAAAGCATTCTGGTTAATTTTCAACAACTCATTTGGACTTTAAAGTTTCTTTGTGAAACACGACGTAGCAGTTGATTTTGAGCCCGGTTAGCTCAGTCGATAGAGCATGAGACTCTTAATCTCAGGGTCGTGGGTTCGAGCACCACATTGGGCATAGTAGTCTTTGCAAATGATGCTGGTGTTTGCTGTACTTTTCCGTGAATATTCTCTCTCTATGCTTTGTGACACAATGGCCATACAACGTACACAGGATCTCCTAAGATAAACTCCAAAAGTACAGACTGTTATCTGATGTGCTACTTAATCAACTTTTATTTTTCTCACGCATCCAAGGAATCATGTCAGACCAATGTTGTTGTTTTCTCATTTTTTCTCAAAAGGTTGGTGGTTCAAGCCCACCCAGGGACGGATGCATTTTGAGTGTGATGCCAGTCGACAAAACAAGCGTTTGACAATCAAAACTCCAAGACACCTCATGTTTCATGCATCCTCCTCTTCTAATCAGCAAATTTCCCTCATGTTGTTATACTTGGCATTTGCGTACAATAATACACAGACACCAAGACCTTCCACAAGTCGCTGTGGCGCAATCGTACTGCGTGTGCTTGTGGCTAGTGTTGTTAGGTGTAATTACATGTCACAAGTCTTCTTCATGGCTACACCATACTGCGTTTTTGTAGTGGGCGCTCAAGAAGAAGACCATCAATTCTCATTCTCCCAAGGTTCTTCAGCAGTGTTTGACATCAAAATCAAAACGCTGCCCAAAGATAACCGCCCAACGTGGGGCTCGAACCCACGACCCTGAGATTAAGAGTCTCATGCTCTACCGACTGAGCTAGCCGGGCGATGAAGCTCTCTTTAGGTGTTCGTTTGGACGGACCCACAAACAGATCTGGAAGCACACAACAGCTGTTGGACATCCACAACAGTGGGTTTCACGCAAAGTTAATGATCAAATTGCCATCTTTTGACGTCCTTAGCTTTTTGTTTGGCCATTCACTGACACCAGCAGCAGCAGCCTGAGGTCTCTGTGGCGCAATCGGTTAGCGCGTTCGGCTGTTAACCGAAAGGTTGGTGGTTCAAGCCCACCCAGGGACGGGTGCATTTTGAGTCATATGCCAGTCGACAAAACAAGTGTTTGACAATCAAAACTCCAAGACGCCTCATGTTTCATGCATCCGCCTCTTCTAATGAGCAAATTTCCCTCATGTTGTCATACTTGGCATTTGCGTACAACGATACACAGACACAGAGACCTTCCCCAAGTCTCTGTGGCGCAATAGGCCAGCGCGTTTGGCTGTTAACTGAAAGGTTGGTGGTTCAAGCCCACCCAGGGAGGGGTGCATTTTGAGTGTGAGTCAGTCGACGAAACAAGCGTTTGACAATCAAAACTCCAAGACGCCTCATGTTGCATGCATCCGCCTCTTCTAATGAGTTGGCATTTGCGTACAACGATACACAGACACCAAGACCTTCCACAAGTCTCTGTGGCACAATCGGAATGCGTGTGCTTGTGGCTAGTCTTGTTAGGTGTAATTACATGTCACAAGTGTTCTTCATGGCTACACCATGCTGTGTTTTTGGAGTGGGCGCTCAAGAAGAAGCTGCTCATTCTCCCAAGGTTCTTCAGCAGAGTTTGACATCAAAATCAAAACGTTGCCCAAAGAGAGACCACAAAAAGGCTGTCCACCGACGGTCCCCATCCAACCGGACAGAGCTTGACAGGATCTGCAGAGAAGAATGGCAGAAACTCCCCACATCCTGGTGTGCAAATTTTGTTGCGTCATGCCAAAGAAGACTTGAGGCTGTATTTGCTGCCAAAGGTTCTTAAACTAAGTAAAGGGTCTGAATACTTTCTAAAATCTTGATAAAGATAGAACGCTTCACGAATTTGCGAGAAACTGGCCATGCTAATCTTCTCTGTATCGTTCCAATTTTAGTATATGTGGCACCGAAGTAACACCAATACAGACTGATCCTAGGACGTTTATATACCGCTACTCCTATAATGGAGATTATCTAATGGTAGGTGCTAAAATACACTGTATTTACACTGTATTTAGAAACAAACACACACATAGACTTGTCGGGCTGGGGAATTCATGGTAGAAAACTGCTACTGACAGCATTGGTGGTATAGTGGTGAGCATAGCTGCCTTCCAAGCAGTTGACCCGGGTTCGATTCCCGGCCTATGCATTTCATTTATTTAAACAATGCACCAGCCATGTAGAATCACTGTATGTATTTTTTGGTGGTTGTAGACAGGAATGTGACTATTCTGTAATTTGACTGACAAATGTCTTGAGTCATTTACTCCCCACAAGCAGGCATTGGTGGTTCCGTGGTATAATTCTCGCCTGCCACGCGAGAGCGAGTGTTCATGCAGCCTATTTGTTCTGTACCTCAACCTGGGCCCATTGTACTGTATGTGAGGATTACTGTGGGATATTTTTGGCCAATAAAGTAAAAAGTAATGTTGTGATCAAGTCACGATTTTGCCTTTTCTTCAGATTCCTCATGAGTGTCACAAGTGGGATTCACAACCACACCTCCAGAGGCGACTGGGAACTTATCTTGGCGTCACAGAACGCTCTGCCACCCAGACACCTTAGAGCAAAACCGAAGGTGCGAATGGCAGCCTACATTATGCTCATCTCCTCAGGAAAATCCAAAACCAAAGTAGTGCTAAGCCTTATACCATGGAATCATGATTGAATTTCGTCAGTAAACATCAGTGCTCAATGCAAGGCACTCACAGATTCTTTATTTCATGAATAACGATGTCAGAAGTGGGATTCGAACACACGCCTCCAGAGGAGACTGCAAACTGAACACAGCGCCTTAGACCGCTCTGCCATCCTGACTGGTGACAACAACAAGGACAGCGTGGATCGCAGTTGTTGAGGAACTGAAAGGTTACTTCTTTATCACCGATATCTACTAATTTCACTTTGAGTAAAATTCCCTACCTCCCCGTCGGGGAATTGAACCCCGGTCTCCCGCGTGACAGGCGGGGATACTGACCACTATACTAACGAGGAACTGTGCAAGAAAACCCTCCTCGTCGTGAACAAACACTTTTATGTCTACAGGTGTAACTGAGTGTGACAAATTCAATTCTGGGAGCCAAGATGGAGCAGGAGGCAAGCATTGGTTTTCAGTTGTAGAACTCTCACCGGCCATGATTTAGACCCAGAGTCGATGCAAGACCAATGCAGGGCACCCTTAAGATCAGTTCCATCCCACAATGTAAGAACAGAGGAGAGTGCAAGCTGATTGCAGGGCCTAAGACTTCTCGGCTATCCTGATCCGGAACAGTTGGGGTTCGAAATTAAAGTTGAAAGCTTTGCAAGGAGCAAGTGAACTCTACCAAAGACATGGCATGCAAAGCATTATGGTTAATTGTCAACAACTCATTTGGACTTTAAAGTTTGTTTGCGAAACACGACGTACCAGTTGATTCTGAGCCCGGTTAGCTCAGTCGGTAGAGCATGAGACTCTTAATCTCAGGGTCGTGGGTTCGAGCCCCACATTGGGCGCAGTAGTCTTTGCAAATGATGCTGGTGTTTGCTGTACTTTTCCGTCAATCTTCTCTCTATGCTTTGTGACACAATGGCCATACAACGTACACAGGATCTCCTAAGATAAACTCCAAAAGTACAAAGTGTTATCTGATGTGCTACTTAATCAACTTTTATTTTTCTCACGCATGCAAGGAATCATGTCAGACCACTGTTGTTGTTTTTCTCAATTTTTCGCTCCAGCAGTTCACTTTGGGTGCCTGTGGTGCTGTGGCTTAGCTGGTTAAAGTGCCTGTCTAGTAAACAGGAGATCCTGGGTTCAAATCCCAGCAGTACCTGCATTTATGTAAGACTCCCAGTTGTTTCAATTCCTTTTCCTTGCCGTTTTTTCTTTCTTAACGAACATCAGGTAGTGCTACATTGGACCAATTTCAGAGAAATTTCACCCTATGACAGCAGAGGTACTGTGGCTTAGCTGGTCAAAGCGCCTGTCTTGTAAACAGGAGACCCTGGGTTCAACTCCCAGCAGTACCTGTGATGCCAGCTTTTTGTGAACCAAAAAAATATCAGAATCATCTCAACCGGACCTTTTGCTACTCCTTGGGCACCTGCAACCCATGTCTATCGCATATTACGATATTGTGAAGAATAACTTAGCCTTTGATTGTTTGTTTGCCACACAGACAGTGCAATCCTTTGTAACATTGATCAGAATTTTTCTATTGAAGTGTTGTGGCCCTTAACCTATCAAAACCAGTCTAACAGAGGAGATATTCAAAGTTTGGGTTCAAAATTAAAGTTGAAAGCTTTGCAAGGAGCAAGTGAACTCTACCAAAGACATGGCATGCAAAGCATTCTGGTTAATTTTCAACAACTCATTTGGACTTTAAAGTTTCTTTGTGAAACACGACGTAGCAGTTGATTTTGAGCCCGGTTAGCTCAGTCGATAGAGCATGAGACTCTTAATCTCAGGGTCGTGGGTTCGAGCACCACATTGGGCATAGTAGTCTTTGCAAATGATGCTGGTGTTTGCTGTACTTTTCCGTGAATATTCTCTCTCTATGCTTTGTGACACAATGGCCATACAACGTACACAGGATCTCCTAAGATAAACTCCAAAAGTACAGACTGTTATCTGATGTGCTACTTAATCAACTTTTATTTTTCTCACGCATCCAAGGAATCATGTCAGACCAATGTTGTTGTTTTCTCATTTTTTCTCAAAAGGTTGGTGGTTCAAGCCCACCCAGGGACGGATGCATTTTGAGTGTGATGCCAGTCGACAAAACAAGCGTTTGACAATCAAAACTCCAAGACACCTCATGTTTCATGCATCCTCCTCTTCTAATCAGCAAATTTCCCTCATGTTGTTATACTTGGCATTTGCGTACAATAATACACAGACACCAAGACCTTCCACAAGTCGCTGTGGCGCAATCGTACTGCGTGTGCTTGTGGCTAGTGTTGTTAGGTGTAATTACATGTCACAAGTCTTCTTCATGGCTACACCATACTGCGTTTTTGTAGTGGGCGCTCAAGAAGAAGACCATCAATTCTCATTCTCCCAAGGTTCTTCAGCAGTGTTTGACATCAAAATCAAAACGCTGCCCAAAGATAACCGCCCAACGTGGGGCTCGAACCCACGACCCTGAGATTAAGAGTCTCATGCTCTACCGACTGAGCTAGCCGGGCGATGAAGCTCTCTTTAGGTGTTCGTTTGGACGGACCCACAAACAGATCTGGAAGCACACAACAGCTGTTGGACATCCACAACAGTGGGTTTCACGCAAAGTTAATGATCAAATTGCCATCTTTTGACGTCCTTAGCTTTTTGTTTGGCCATTCACTGACACCAGCAGCAGCAGCCTGAGGTCTCTGTGGCGCAATCGGTTAGCGCGTTCGGCTGTTAACCGAAAGGTTGGTGGTTCAAGCCCACCCAGGGACGGGTGCATTTTGAGTCATATGCCAGTCGACAAAACAAGTGTTTGACAATCAAAACTCCAAGACGCCTCATGTTTCATGCATCCGCCTCTTCTAATGAGCAAATTTCCCTCATGTTGTCATACTTGGCATTTGCGTACAACGATACACAGACACAGAGACCTTCCCCAAGTCTCTGTGGCGCAATAGGCCAGCGCGTTTGGCTGTTAACTGAAAGGTTGGTGGTTCAAGCCCACCCAGGGAGGGGTGCATTTTGAGTGTGAGTCAGTCGACGAAACAAGCGTTTGACAATCAAAACTCCAAGACGCCTCATGTTGCATGCATCCGCCTCTTCTAATGAGTTGGCATTTGCGTACAACGATACACAGACACCAAGACCTTCCACAAGTCTCTGTGGCACAATCGGAATGCGTGTGCTTGTGGCTAGTCTTGTTAGGTGTAATTACATGTCACAAGTGTTCTTCATGGCTACACCATGCTGTGTTTTTGGAGTGGGCGCTCAAGAAGAAGCTGCTCATTCTCCCAAGGTTCTTCAGCAGAGTTTGACATCAAAATCAAAACGTTGCCCAAAGAGAGACCACAAAAAGGCTGTCCACCGACGGTCCCCATCCAACCGGACAGAGCTTGACAGGATCTGCAGAGAAGAATGGCAGAAACTCCCCACATCCTGGTGTGCAAATTTTGTTGCGTCATGCCAAAGAAGACTTGAGGCTGTATTTGCTGCCAAAGGTTCTTAAACTAAGTAAAGGGTCTGAATACTTTCTAAAATCTTGATAAAGATAGAACGCTTCACGAATTTGCGAGAAACTGGCCATGCTAATCTTCTCTGTATCGTTCCAATTTTAGTATATGTGGCACCGAAGTAACACCAATACAGACTGATCCTAGGACGTTTATATACCGCTACTCCTATAATGGAGATTATCTAATGGTAGGTGCTAAAATACACTGTATTTACACTGTATTTAGAAACAAACACACACATAGACTTGTCGGGCTGGGGAATTCATGGTAGAAAACTGCTACTGACAGCATTGGTGGTATAGTGGTGAGCATAGCTGCCTTCCAAGCAGTTGACCCGGGTTCGATTCCCGGCCAATGCATTTCATTTATTTAACCAATGCCCCAGCAATTTATGAATTTCATGATCACTGTACGTGTTTTTGGTTGAGGAAGAAAGGCACGTGACTATGATTCCTCACAATTCTATATAAAAAGGTAAGTCTCAAACAGAAGTAAACAATAAGAATCCTTTTATCACGAACATGTCGTGATAAAAGGATTAATTGTCTATCTCTTTAACCAATCCGTGACCCTTTCTGCTATTTCTGGATACAAGTACATTCTGTAAAGTGTACTAAATGCAAGTAAAATTGAAATCTAGAGCAATGCACCAGCTACGTAGGATAACTATGTATTTTTTGGTGGTTGTAGACAGGAATGTGTCTATGCTGTAAGTTGACTGACACATTTCTTGAGTCAAACACTCTCCACAAGCAGGCATTGGTGGTTCAGTGGCAGAATGTGTAGAATCACTGTATGTATTTTTGGTGGTTGCAGCATCACTGTATGTATTTATGCTTCATCACATTTCTACCTGAAAACGAACAACCTAGAGTGATGCATCCGATGAGGATGGGATTCGAACCCACGCGTGCAGAGCACAATGGATTAGCAGTCCATCGCCTTAACCACTCGGCCACCCCATCTACTGTTCTTGTTAACAAGTGTATTTTTTTAATGTTTTGAATTGGATACGGATTAAACGTATTTAAAAAGAAATCCGGAGCATTGTTTGAAGTACTGGTTTTTCAAGCGACAGGTTTTACAGGTACTGACTATGAAGGTTCCACGGTTCCACCGAGACTTGAACTCGGATTCAGAGTCTATCGTGCTAACCATTACACCATGAAACCTTGGTTAAGCCGTGAAAGTAATCAGAAGGTCCAAAGTTGTCTTTTTTTTAAACTGGATAGAGGTGGTCTAAAGCGACGATTGTGAAACTTGAGTCAATAGCTGGTTCTTATTGAGGAATTGGCTCCCGAAAGCAGAGGATGCCTAGTCACAATCATTGCTGTCATCCAAACAGTTATACTCTGGGCAACATATAAGTTGAACAAAAACGTTTTGCAGAGGTAATCATGTGGTTAGAGCATTGAGAAGGTACATCACCTTTAACATCTACAGATATACTTTGTCGCTTAATGGCAAACTAGGTTGTGCCAGGCTGTTGTCGGGCTGCCGAATTCATGGTAGAAAACTGCTACTGACGGCATTGGTGGTATAGTGGTGAGCATAGCTGCCTTCCAAGCAGTTGACCCGGGTTCGATTCCCGGCCAATGCATTTCATTTATTTATACAATGCACCAGCCATGTAGAATCACTGTATGTATTTTTTGGTGGTTGTAGACAGGAATGTGACTATTCTGTAATTTGACTGACAAATGTCTTGAGTCATTTACTCCCCACAAGCAGGCATTGGTGGTTCCGTGGTATAATTCTCGCCTGCCACGCGAGAGCGAGTGTTCATGCAGCCTATTTGTTCTGTACCTCAACCTGGGCCCATTGTACTGTATGTGAGGATTACTGTGGGATATTTTTGGCCAATAAAGTAAAAAGTAATGTTGTGATCAAGTCACGATTTTGCCTTTTCTTCAGATTCCTCATGAGTGTCACAAGTGGGATTCACAACCACACCTCCAGAGGCGACTGGGAACTTATCTTGGCGTCACAGAACGCTCTGCCACCCAGACACCTTAGAGCAAAACCGAAGGTGCGAATGGCAGCCTACATTATGCTCATCTCCTCAGGAAAATCCAAAACCAAAGTAGTGCTAAGCCTTATACCATGGAATCATGATTGAATTTCGTCAGTAAACATCAGTGCTCAATGCAAGGCACTCACAGATTCTTTATTTCATGAATAACGATGTCAGAAGTGGGATTCGAACACACGCCTCCAGAGGAGACTGCA
This sequence comes from Urophycis tenuis, assembly GCA_036785325.1. Classification (NCBI taxonomy): domain Eukaryota; kingdom Metazoa; phylum Chordata; class Actinopteri; order Gadiformes; family Phycidae; genus Urophycis; species Urophycis tenuis. Next base: position 240,018 of record JAXIVH010000101.1, on the reverse strand, counting down.
AACTGAACACAGCGCCTTAGACCGCTCTGCCATCCTGACTGGTGACAACAACAAGGACAGCGTGGATCGCAGTTGTTGAGGAACTGAAAGGTTACTTCTTTATCACCGATATCTACTAATTTCACTTTGAGTAAAATTCCCTACCTCCCCGTCGGGGAATTGAACCCCGGTCTCCCGCGTGACAGGCGGGGATACTGACCACTATACTAACGAGGAACTGTGCAAGAAAATCCTCCTCGTCGTGAACAAACACTTTTATGTCTACAGGTGTAACTGAGTGTGACAAATTCAATTCTGGGAGCCAAGATGGAGCAGGAGGCAAGCATTGGTTTTCAGTTGTAGAACTCTCACCGGCCATGATTTAGACCCAGAGTCGATGCAAGACCAATGCAGGGCACCCTTAAGATCAGTTCCATCCCACAATGTAAGAACAGAGGAGAGTGCAAGCTGATTGCAGGGCCTAAGACTTCTCAGCTATCCTGATCCGGAACAGTTGGGGTTCGAAATTAAAGTTGAAAGCTTTGCAAGGAGCAAGTGAACTCTACCAAAGACATGGCATGCAAAGCATTCTGGTTAATTGTCAACAACTCATGTGGACTTTAAAGTTTCTTTGCGAAACATGACCTATCAGTACATTCTGAGCCCGGTTAGCTCAGTCGGTAGTGCATGAGACTTTTAATCTCAGGGTTGTGGGTTCGAGCCCCACATTGGGCGCAGTAGTCTTTGCAAATGATGCTGGTGTTTGCTGTACTTTTCCGTCAATCTTCTCTCTATGCTTTGTGACACAATGGCCATACAACGTACACAGGATCTCCTAAGATAAACTCCAAAAGTACATACTGATGTGCTACTTAATCAACTTTTATTTTTCTCACGCATCCAAGGAATCATGTCAGACCAATGTTGTTGTTTTCTCATTTTTTCTCAAAAGGTTGGTGGTTCAAGCCCACCCAGGGCCGGATGACTTTGAACAGACATGCAGGTTCACGAAACAAGGTGCATGTGTTAATGGAGAACTGTGTAACTGGGCACAATACAGGCAACTCTTTATCCACACATGCTTGTAGTCAAGGGGGCATGTCGTCTGAACTCAGTAAATAATTTATGTTCTTGCAAAACCTTGATACATGAGCTCAAATTTCACACGGCAATTGTTGCATGTTTGCACCTAGAAACATTTTTTGCACCATTGTTTGCACCTAGAAACAATGGCGCACTGCCAGTGTGTTTGCTTGTGGGCAGTGCTGTTAGGTTTAATTACATGTCACAGGTCCTTTGAGCCTAACTTCTTCATGGCTACACCATACTGTGTTATTGTAGTCGGCGTTTAAGATAAGATAAGATAAGATATTCCTTTATTAATCCCCCTTAGGAGAAATTCACAGTGACCAGCAGTACAGGGGATAGATGTGCAGTAAGAGCCTGGCTAAGTCAATACACAATAAACAATAAACAATAAATTAGATTAAATACGAGCTCTTAAGTCAGGTCGGTGACGAGTGAGAACCTGTATGCATACTAGTGTCCTTGATAGCTGTTTATGGTGCAAAATGCAAAGTAGATAGATAGTGCAAATATGCGGAAAGTGCAAGGTGCAAGATGTGCAAATTTATACAGATATTCCAGGTACAACATATGAATAGACCTGGAATAACAACAACGGCTAGGACACAGTCCACGGTGTGTGGTGTGGTGTATGTGAATGTGAAGTTCAGTCCATTCCATTTGTCTTTTGTCTGGTGGTGGTGGAGCTTCCTGAGCCTGATGGTTGGTGGGATGAGGGAGCGCCCAAGCACTTGAGGCACTTGGCTGAGTGAGCATGTGGCTGAACGTGTTCCTGAGTTGCTTCAGTTGCTTCAGTTCGGCATAGTGAGGCTGAGAGGGTAGTTCCGGGTCACCAGCAGCTTTCCCCTCGTCCTCCTCACTGTCGCCGCCTCCACACAGTCCGGCTTCATCCCCACTGCAGAGCTCGCCGTCCTCCCCGGCTTGTACAGCTTCCTGGCACCACCGCTCCCAATGCTTCCTCCCCAGCACACGGCAGTGAAGAAGGTGACACAGGCCACCGCAGGCTGGTAGACCATCCGTAGCAGCCTGGTGCATGCAATGAAAGATGACAGATGGACAGTGGTTATCAATGGGATGAACAGACATAGATGAAAATGGCTAGAAAACAGTCTGGGGTGTGTGGTGTGGTATACAAATCCATTATCTGGTGGTGCTGGCGCTTCCGAGACGTTGGGAGCGGCTGGTTGAGGTATTGTAGAGCCTGATAGCCGATGGGATGAAAGAGCCCCCCAAGCGCTTTGAAGCACGTGGCTGAGTGAGCCTATGGCTGAACGTTCTCCTGAGTTGCCTCAGCTCAGCGTAGAGAGGGTGAGAGGGGTTGTCCAGGATCGCCTGCAGCTTTCCCCTCATCCTCCTCTCTGTCACCGCCTCCACACAGTCCAGCTTCATCCCCACCACGGAGCCCGCCCTTCTCACCAGCTTGTTCAGCTTACTGGCCCCACCGCTCCCGATGCCTCCTCCCCAGCACACGACGGCGAAGAAGGTGACACTGGCTACCACCGACTGGTAGAACATCCGTAGCAGCCTAGTGCACACATTGAAGGATCTGAGCCTCCTCAGGAAGAACAGCCTGCTCTGTCCCTTCCTGTAGAGGGCCTCGGTATTGTCAGACCAGTCCAGTTTATTGTTCAGGTGCACCCCATCCTCCGGGCCGGACATTGGTCCAGCCTCCCTGTGAGTGTGGAACGGGAGAGAGAGGGAGGGTGGTGCAGGGAGGGGAGGTGCAGACGCTGCTATGCCCGGATCTGGTGGTCCAGCAGGGAGAAGAGTAGGGCAGGAGGGGGGAAGGGGGGTTGAAGGTCTGGCCCCAGTTGGTGAGTCAAATCTGTTGAAAAACAGGTTTAACTCATCGGCCCATTCCTTTGTCCCCTCCTGTGATCCTCCGGCAGTTTTCATGCCGGTGATGGTTTTCACCCCTGCCCACACCTCTCGGGAGTTGTTCTGCTGCAGCTTCTCCTCTATCCTGCTTTTGTAGCAGGCCTTAGCCCTCCTCAGTTCCCTCCTCAGCTCTCTTTGTATCTCCCTCTGTGTGTCCTCATTGTCGCCTGCCATGAAGGCTCTCCTCTTACGGTTCAACAGGACTTTGATGTCCCTGTTGATCCAGGGTTTGCTGTTGGGGAAGCAGCGGACCTTCTTGGTGGGGACAACACTCTCCTCACAGAACTTTATATAGTCTGTGACGCATTGAGTGAGACCCTCAATGTCATCACCGTAGTCTTCCTGAAACATCCCCCAGTCTGTTGTCCTATAGCACTCCCTCAGGGCCTCCTCAGCCTCCTCAGACCACTGCTGCACAGCCCTGGTGGTGATGGGCTGTCTCCTCACAAGAGGCTTATATGTAGGAGACAGTAGAATCAAGCAGTGATCTGATTTGCCCAGGGGGGGGAGGGCTGTTGCACTGTACGCCCCCTTAACATTGGCATACAGTAAGTCCAAGGTCTTATCTCCTCTGGTGCTGCAGGTTACATACTGGTTGAAGTCAGTCAGTGTCTTTGATATATTTACATGATTAAAGTCTCCGTTTACTATAATAAGAGCGTTGGGATGTCTAGTCTGCAGGTCTGCGACGGAAGAATGAATGACGTCACAAGCCCGCGCCGCTATGGCCGATGGTGGAGTGTAAACAATAACAACAATTGCTGCCGAAAACTCACGGGGCAGATAGTACGGTCTCAGTCCCACCGCTAACAGCTCGACATCGGGCGTGCACGTGATTTCCTTCGTGGTAACATGTCCCGGGTTGCACCATTTGGAGTTAACAAAGACGGCAAGTCCGCCACCCGACTTCTTACCGCTCTGTTTGTCCCTGTCCGCCCGAACTAGCGTGAAGCCGGCTAGTTCCACTGAGCAGTCTGGTACGTTCCCGTTCAGCCATGTCTCCGTCAGGCACAACACACTGCATTCCCGGTACTCGCGCTGTCCAGTAGTGAGGGCTGATAGTTCGTCCATCTTGTTGGGCAGTGAGCGTACGTTCCCCATGATGACTGAGGGAAGACGGGGCTTGTATCTCCACTTCCTCTCCATCTTCTTGTTCCTCACCATGGCTCCTGCTCTAGTCCCACGCCGCTTTATCCTCAGCTCTTTCGGGATCCCCCTCGGGCACACCGCTGGTTGATCCCGGAACTGAAGGAGCTCGTCCCGCGAGTAAGCGCCGGTCCATTGTTGTTGTTGTTTAGCGATCGTGGTGATCGCCCTGCACATACTAGTTATTGTTCAACCCATTTAAGAGCCCTTATATAAACCTAAACATGTTTCCACAGCCTAGTGCTAAAGTCCTAAAGTACTATATAGATTAAAGTTTTTTTAAAATCTGTGTGTGAGCGACCCACACACAGATCTGGACATTCACAACAGTGGATTTCACACAAAGTTAATGATCAAATTGTCATCTTTTGCTGTCCTTAGCCTTTTGTTTGGACATACACTGACACCAGCAGCTGTCTGAGGTCTCTGTGGCGCAATCGGTTAGCGCGTTCGGCTGTTAACCGAAAGGTTGGTGGTTCAAGCCCACCCAGGGACGAGTGCATTTTGAGTCATATGCCAGTCGACAAAACAAGCGTTTGACAATCAAAACTCCAAGACGCCTCATGTTGCATGCATCCGCCTCTTCTAATGAGCAAATTTCCCTCATGTTGTCATACTTGGCATTTGCGTACAACGATACACAGACACCAAGACCTTCCACAAGTCTCTGTGGCGCAATCGGAATGCGTGTGCTTGTGGCTAGTCTTGTTAGGTGTAATTACATGTCACAAGTGTTCTTTATGGCTACACCATGCTGTGTTTTTGGAGTGGGCGCTCAAGAAGAAGCCCATCAATGCTCATTCTCCCAAGGTCTTCAGCAGAGTTTGACATCAAAATCAAAACGCTGCCCAAAGAGAGACCACAAAAAGGCTGTCCACCGACGGTCCCCATCCAAACGGACAGAGCTTGACAGGATCTGCAGAGAAGAATGGCAGAAACTCCCCACATCCTGGTGTGCAAATTTTGTTGCGTCATGCCAAAGAAGACTTGAGGCTGTCATTGCTGCCAAAGGTCCTTAAACTAAGTGCTGGGTCTGAATACTTTCTAAAATCCTGATAAAGATAGAACGCTTCATGAATGTGCGTGTCATCCTGGAGCCCGATATCCAAGCAGTTGTTTTCCCGGGGGCGCGGCTTCAAAAGGTAGCGCATTGTTGTGCACAACAACATGCAAGACCAGAGGTTGAGGTTGCTCCATCGGCAGTGCGTGTTCCGTCACAGGCCGCTGTTGGCCATCGCTTCTCTGCCTTTTGGCTAAGATCAAGTGGTAGTATCTGTTCTTATCAGCTTAATGTCTGATATGTCCTCTATGTGGGGACTACATATTAAACATAGAGGGCCACCGTTGGGCAGTTTACCAAGCCGGCGAGTCCTACAGGCGGGCCGTAGCAGCAGGCGCATGTTTTAACTCTGGTTTCTCTACAAATTGTATAAGACTTTCGCCTTTTACTAAAGACTTCCGTGGAGAGGAACACCCAAGAGTTTAGGGAATTTTTCTGGTGGGCTTTGCCATGTGGCAGAGCTCTGCTTTATTGTGAAAATGATTGCTCTCTCCCTCTGAAAGCTACTCCAGCTCCAAATGCTGCTCCGTGCAATTCAGCATTGTCCCAGAAATGCCGTGTCACCGGTGACGGTGTGCCGCTCTGTTTGTGAGGTAATATGAATCGGGGTTGTCCAGAGACCACGGTAGCCTAAAACCCCACCACCAGGGGGGTGTTTACAGTTTTTTCTGATTGCTAAAGTTCAATTTTCGCAACTTTGGCTGCTTTTGCAAAACTCTACACACAACTACAAGAACTTCACACCAATCTAGCAAAGCATTGTAGATACATTGCAAAATCAAACTAAGGTTGAAAAACGCTATACACCTTTGTAAAAAATGCATTTTTGTGTCAAATCATTCACACAAACTATCATTGTAATTAACACGCCCACACTGCAACTACACACAAATGGTATAAATGATACACACATTTGGCTTGTGCTTTTCTTTGCATAATGTAAATCAATTTTACATCATACTTTTGTCATGAATACGTTTGATATAAACACACAGGGAATCGCACTTCAATCATGGATGTTTATTTACATTCACCAAAACAAACTAAAAATATTTTTTACATGTAAATCAAAACACAAGAAAACTCAATACAAGTGTACTGAAAACAAAGGAAAGTTACTGAACATCCATACGCCTTGCTGGATCTGGCCACAAGATTTCATCAACATCACATGCTATGTCTTCAAGTGCAAGGCAGCGGGGAAAGTATCGCCTTGCATGGCGTATCCAGCCCTGACATGCTGCCTGGTCAATATCCCCACATGCCTCCTCCATTGCCTGTAGCAGGGCCATACACTGCTGGGGATTACGCTCATAGACCCTCCATCGCCAGGCAGAGAAGAACTCCTCGATGGCATTGAGGAAAGGAGAGTAAGGTGGGAGGTTGAGGATAGTGAAATGTGGATGATCCTGACACCAGTTACGGACTGCAGCAGATCTGTGAAAGCTGACATTGTCCCATATTACGACATATCTGGTTTGTTGTGCTCGACGTGCATTTGTGAGGATGGCATTTAGCTGGTTGAGGAATGCGATGATGAGGTCTGTCTTGTACGGGCCCAGTATGGCATGATGGTGAAGGACACCGTTCTGGCTGATCGCAGCACACATTGTTATGTTGCCCCCCCCTCTGCCCTGGCACATTTGTAATGGCACGCTGTCCGATGACATTCCTGCCCCGTCTTCTTGTTTTAGTGAGGTTGAACCCTGTCTCATCCACAAATATGAGCTCATGGCCCATGGCATCTGCCTCTAGCGCCATTACTCTCTGAAAAAGAAAAAAAAAAAAAATAAATACACTTCAGTATGTAAAAGGACCATGTATACACTTCTGAATTCAACACCAATACTGTTGCTTACCTGCACATATTCACAACGCAGTTGCTTTACTCGTTCTGAATTCCTTTCAAAGGGCACTCTGTAGACCTGCTTCATGCGAATTTTGTTTCTGTCAAGTAAGCGTGATATTGCTGAGATGCTCACAGTATTTACATTTGCAAAAGTTGTGTCATCTTCAATTACACGCTGCTGAATTTCACGCAGCCTTATGGTATTGTTCGCCATCACCATATTCACAATGTGGATCTCCTGCTCAGGTGTGAACAGTCTTTCTCTGCCCCCAGCTCTCGGAATTCTAGCAATTCTGTAAAGTAGCAATGCCATCATTTGTACATTACTGTATTTTACATATTACAGAAGTATACATATTGTCTAACATGTACACTGTATTTCTATGTACAGATTGCAAGTAGGCCTATACTGCAATGTTGAAATGAAGTATGAAATGTATAGAGTATGAAATGACTCTACATACCGGTTCTCAGTGTGAAATGTTCTGATTATGCTTGCTACAGTGTAGCGGCTCAGATTGGGTTGAACCCTTTCTCCAGCTTCCCTGTAGCTCATGCCATGGTTGATGACATGGTCAACCAATGTGGCCCTTATGTCATCTGTAATTATGTGTCTTTGTCTCCATCCTCCCCTTCCTCGTCCTCTTGCTCCTTGGGCCCCTCGTCCTCTTGCTCCTTGGGCCCCTCGTCCTCTTGCTCCTTGGGCCCCTCGTCCTCTTGCTCCTTGCCCCCCTTGTCCTCTTCCTAAGACTTCATTTTCTTGTCTCGGTCCATGTTGTCCTCTCCCTCTTATTTCTTCACGTCCTCTGCCTCGTCCTCCTCTGGTCCTCAGTCTTCTGACAAGTCTTTCTCCTTCCATTGTTCTCCACACAGAAAGCTTTCCTGTGACTTATTTATAGGCTGGTTGCAAGGTGAAGGGATTATCTAAAATTGTGTCCACCTGTCACATGTTGTCTAATAATTAGTAGTATAGTGTACAAAATATCCATGAATGTGTATAGTTTTTCTAGGAGTGTGTTCATCGTTTGGAAATTGTGTGTAAAGCAGTGAGTTGTGTTTACAGTTATACAAAAAGAGTGTTGTGCAATGGATTGCTTTGGTACATTTTGCAAACTGTGCTTTATAACATTACAAACTCAGTGCAAATCTGTTTTTGTGCTTATAGTTTTGCTACATTGGTGAAATGTTTGTGTATTTGTGTGAGGAGTTCAGCTTAAACAGCCAAAGTTACAAAAAATGTGCTTTAGCGAACAGAAAAAACTGTAATAGCCTTGATGACATTTCTTTCTGCAAAATCCCAGAAGTCGAATACAGCAAAGCATGAAACAAAAAAGATAGAGCTATATACATTACATTACGAATAATGAGTGTTGGAATTGTATCTTACGGGTGCAGATATCACAATAATGATTGTAGTTTGTTAGTTGTGGCATAATGCTCAGTAAAATGTAAGCACCATGATGGAGACTCTTATGCAGCATGTGAGCCGTGTATAAGGCATACTTACCTGGCAGGGGAGATACCATGATCAAGAAGGTGGTTCACCCAGGGTGAGGCTCAGCCATTGCACTACGGTTGTGCTGACCTCGGTGAATTCCCCACATGTGGGAATCTCGACTGCACAATTTCTGGTAGAGGGGGACTGCGTCCGCGCTCTCCCCTGATGTGCTTGTGGGAAAAGAAATACCAAGTTTAGCTTACGTTGACTGCAGTTATCAACAGGGAATTGACTAGACATGGAATTTATGCCACAATGAATGAGCTTTTCAAATGTCTGAGATTGTTGGTTAGTTATCAGCACCGAACAAGGACATCATCTTCATTAATAAGGTAACATGTAACGCAGTTCATTTGTAGAAAGGACTGTGGGCAAGAATGTTGTTTGCGAACGGTTGACATCTTGTCTATGTAATTCCTCAATCGCAAATTGCCGCAGGCAACAATGCCCCTTGATGGCATTTATTGATGCAAAATCTCAGGTGGCTTGTGGTTTGTTTTTGTTTGTTTGACCCATCTGCTTCCAGGGGGGTGTACTACGAACCTCGATTAACATACCCAGGCTTAGTTTGGATAACCTGGATCGACAAATACGAAAGTCGCAATCAGAGTTAAACGGTACCACGAAGCTCACTTACGATTTGATTTGTCGAGCCAGGTTTTCCGCTTTAGTTTTGATTAATTTTGATGCGCGTTCCCGTAAAAGAGGCGTAACCCAACGTTATTCACCATGACGCAATGGATCCGACGGAGCGAAAAGGGAGAAGCGGGCTATGTACTTCACTCAGGAGGAGCAAGGAGTCGTTATGAACTCATACGAGGAGTTTAAAAAGAAAAATAACGGCAAGGGGCAATTGCCCATAATAAGGCTAGGGAGGTGTGCTGGCAAAAAATAGCAGATTCTGTGCGTAAGTGAAAACATTCTGCATAGCCTAATTGTCTAAAAATAACTATGCCGAATGCAGAATTGTTCGCCATTAATCAGAATCAGAATCAGAAACAAGTTTATTGCTAAGTAGGTTTGCACCTACAATGAATTTGACTTGGTGCAATTGGTGCAAGAGAAAAACAGTAGTAAAAATATAAGTAAAATAACTATAAATATATACGGAGCAACAGTGCATGCAAATTACTTGTCAAAGGTAGGATTCGAACCCATGCCTCCAGGGGAGATTGCGACCCAAACGCAGCGCCCTAGACCGCTGTTCCATCCTTACATTTTGAGGAAAATGTGCATATGATTGTAAAATCCAGAAGCAACCTGATTTGTTCTGTTATTTAGGGAATTCATTTCAAATACATCCTATCTGTAAAAAAGTATTGCATGTGCCAGAAGGTAGTGACGGTGGTGTGGTGGATTATGTGAACTGCACACCAGCGACCGGTGTTCATATCTTGCCTGTCCATCATCATGCCTTTTACCCCATCTAGATTGGGTGTTAGCACGACCGTCCTTAATAAGCACAAAAAATAGTATTTTATTTTATTCTATTCTATTCTAAAAATATATATATACTGTATATTCAATGTGGTAAGTTGCAATAATTTCAGGTGAATGTAGCCTATGATTTGCAATAGGATAGGCTCTAACCTTTCATCTGATGTTGATTACCTGTAGCAAATAAGAAAAAAAAACTCAGCGAAACACCCTGACTAGGGGGCGGCGCCCAGCTTTAAGTAGCCGATCTAATCGGAAAGTTAGCTGAAAACCTCCTCCCGACCAGGTTTGGTTGCGAGCATAAGTTACCATGGTGATATAGCTCCGCTAAAAGAGAGCGACTTTCGTATGACAGCTAACCCAGGCTTTGAGCTCAACATACCTCGCTAACCCACTAATCGAGCTTCGTAGTACACCCCCCAGGTCTCCTCAGAAACTCTGATGAATCTGTCTTGCTTTTGGGGTTCCTGTGCCAAGTCGACGTCCAGTCGTTGCGCTTTGACTCAGAGGACTGCTGTGCTCCTATGCCCTCCCCTCGTTAGTATAGTGGACAGTATCCCTGCTTGTCACGCAGGAGGCCGGGGTTCAATTCCCCGACGGAGAGCTTCTCAGGGAGTGGGTTAGAGCTTGTTTTCATCCGCTCTACGTGGTGCATCGTCTAATTGGCCTATATTTAAACCCTGTCCAAATGCCTCACTGTCTTTATTGTGTATGCTGCCGTCATTAGCAGGCAATGGGTTCGCAGCTAGTGAAAGCCAATCGCAAAAGGGCGGATCCTGTTGGCTGTTAGGTTGGCTTCGTGCCTGACTTTGTAGGTCGGCAGAGGGCCACCGTCGTGCAGCTCATTGAGGCGGCGAGTGCGACAGGCGGCTCCTGGACGCATGGAGTCGTTTTAACTCTGGTTTCTCTACAAACCGTATAAGCCTTTCGCCTTTTACTAAAGACTTCCGTGGAGAGGAACACCCAAGAGTTTAGGGAATTTTTTGGTGGGCTTTGCTGTGTGGCAGAGCTCTGCTTTATTGTAAAAATGATTGTCCTTTCCTTCTCAAAGGCACCCCAGCTGCAAATGCTGCTCAGTGCAAGTCAGCATTTCCCGGAAATGCAGCGCCACTGGCGACTGTGATGTGCGCTGTCTTGGTGAGGTAGTACGAATTTGGGAATTCCAGGGACCACGGGAGCCTCTAACCCCACTGCCATGGGCACGCTTATCCCTATGTTCTGGGTCTAATCAGAACCTCGGATGAATCTCTCTTGCTTTTGGGGTTCCTGTGCCAAGTCCACGTCCAGTCTTTGTGGTTTGACTCAGACGTCTGCTGTGCTTCCATTCCCTCTCCTCGTTAGTATAGTGGACAGTATCCCTGGCAGGAGAGTGGGGTTTAATTCCCCGACGGGGAGCTTCGCAGGGAGTGCATGGCTGTTTGTTTTCATCGCTCTTCATCAGCTGCTAGCCTTGTAAACCTCCTGAGAATAGAACAAGTGTAACAAAACACGAATCCCAGCAGTTGTAACAGAATCCCGCTGACAGAAGTTTGAGCCCATGGCCCAGAGCTTGACCCCAAATCCAGGTGTGCAAAGTTTCTTGCGTCATACCCAAGAAGACTTGAGGCTGTATTTGCTGCCAAAGGTCCTTAAACTAAGTAAAGGGTCTGAATACTTTCTAAAATCTTGATAAAGATAGAACACTTCACGAATTTGCGAGAAGCGGGCCCTGCTAATCTTCTCTGTATCGTTCCAATTTTAGTATATGTGGCACCGAAGTAACACCAATACAGACTGATCCTAGGACGTTTATATACCTCTACTCCTACAATGGAGATTATCTAATGGTGGGTGCTAAAATACACTGTATTTACACTGTATTTAGAAATACACTGTATTTAGAAACAAACACACACATAGACTTGTCGGGCTGCGGAATTCATGGTAGAAAGCTGCTACTGACGGCATTGGTGGTATAGTGGTGAGCATAGCTGCCTTCCAAGCAGTTGACCCGGGTTCGATTCCCGGCCAATGCATTTCATTTATTTAAACAATGCACCAGCCATGTAGAATCACTGTATGTATTTTTTGGTGGTTGTAGACAGGAATGTGACTATTCTGTAATTTGACTGACAAATGTCTTGAGTCATTTACTCCCCACAAGCAGGCATTGGTGGTTCCGTGGTATAATTCTCGCCTGCCACGCAAGAGGCGCGTGTTCATGCAGCCTATATGTAGATTTGTTCTGTACCTCAACCTGGGCCCATTGTACTGTATGTGAGGATTACTGTGGGATATGTTTGGCCAATAAAGTAAAAAGTAATGTTGTGATCAAGTCACGATTTTGGTGGGGAGTTTGCCATTTCTTTGGATTCCTCATGAGTGTCACAAGTGGGATTCACAACCACACCTCCAGAGGCGACTGGGAACTTATCTTGGCGTCACAGAACGCTCTGCCATCCAGACACCTTAGAGCAAAACCGAAGGCACGAATGGCAGCCTACATTATGCTCATCTCCTCAGGAAAATCCAAAGTAAGCCTGAATTTCGTCAGTAAACACCAGTGCTCAATGCAAGGCACTCACAGATTCTTTATTTCATGAATAACGATGTCAGAAGTGGGATTCGAACACACGCCTCCAGAGGAGACTGCGAACTGAACGCAGCGTCTTAGACCGCTCTACCATCCTGACTGGTGACAACAACAAGGACAGCGTGGATCGCAGTTGTTGAGGAACTGAAAGGTTACTTCTTTATCAGCGATATCTACTAATTTCACTTTGGGTAAAATTCCCTACCTCCCCGTCGGGGAATTGAACCCCGGTCTCCCGCGTGACAGGCGGGGATACTGACCACTATACTAACGAGGAACTGTGTAAGAAAATCCTCCTCATCGTGAACAAACACTTTTATGTCTACAGGTGTAACTGAGTGTGACAAATTCAATTCTGGGAGCCAAGATGGAGCAGGAGGCAAGCATTGGTTTTCAGTTGTAGAACTCTCACCGGCCATGATTTAGACCCAGAGTCGATGCAAGACCAATGCAGGGCACCCTTAAGATCAGTTCCGTCCCACAATGTAAGAACAGAGGAGAGTGCAAGCTGATTGCAGGGCCTAAGACTTCTCGGCTATCCTGATCCGGAACAAAAGATGAAAAAAGATGTTTGTTAAATGATTTCAAACTTCTCATGGAAAACAGAACACAGTGATTGCTTCTTTCTCAACGACACCTCCTTCTCCCAGAATAGCACTCCATTGATTGTGTTGGGTTGAGTAAAGGGTCAAATCTTCCCATACTTGGCGTTACACATAACAATGGGATATTGACCACTATCATAACTACGAACTGTGGGGTTCAAGGATTCTTCGTCATGAGTAAATACGGGGTCTTACAGGTGTAATTTGACTGAAAAAATTCTTGAGTCAATTACTCCCCACAAGCAGGCATTGGTGGTTCAGTGGTAGAATTCTCGCCTGCCAGGCGGGAGGCCCGTGTTCGATTCCCGGTTATTGCAAGCCTTTATTTAGATTTGTTCTGTACCTCAACCTGGGCCCATTGTACTGTATGTGAGGATTACTGTGGGATGCGTCTTGCTGAATGTCTGGCCAATGAAGTAAAAAGTAATGTTGTTATCAAACCAGGATTTTGGTGAGGAGTTTGCTTTTTCTTCGGATTCATCATGAGTGTCACAAGTGGGATTCACACCCACACCTCCAGAGGTGACTGGGAACTTATCTTGGTGTCACAGAACGCTCTGCCATCCAGAAACCTTAGAGCAAAAGCAAAGGCGCAAATGGCAGCCTAAGTTAACAGCAGCCTTACCTGACAGAGCTTGAGAGGATCTGCAGAGAAGAATGGCAGAAACTCCCCAAATCCAGGTGTGCAAGGTTTGTTGCGTCATACCCAAGAAGACTCGAGGCTGTAATTGCTGCCAAAGGTCCTTAAACTAAGTACTGAGTAAAGGGTCTGAATACTTTCTAAAATCCTGATAAAGATAGAACGCTTCATGAATGTGCGTGTCATCCTGGAGCCCGATTTCCAAGCAGTTGTTTTCCCGGGGGCGCGGCTTCAAAAGGTAGCGCATTGTTGTGCACAACGACATGCAAGACCAGAGGTTGAGGTTGCTCCATCGGCAGTGCGTCTTCCGTCACAGGCCGCTGTTGGCCATCGCTTCTCTGCCTTTTGGCTAAGATCAAGTGGTAGTATCTGTTCTTATCAGCTTAATGTCTGATATGTCCTCTATGTGGGGACTACATATTAAACGTAGAAGGCCACCGTTGGGCAGTTTACCAAGCCGGCGAGTGTGACAGGCGGGCTGTGGCGGCCTGTGCATTTGTTAACTCTGGTTTCTCTACAAATCGTATAAGCCTTTCGCCTTTTACTAAAGACTTCCGTGGAGAGGAACACCCAAGAGATTAGAGAATTTTTCTGGTGGGCTCTGCTTTGTGACAGAGCTCTGCGTTACTGTGAAAATGATTGCTCTCTCCCTCTGAAAGCTACTCCAGCTCCAAATGCTGCTCCCTGCAATTCAGCATTGTCCCAGAAATGCCGTGTCACCGGTGACGGTGTTTGTGAGGTAATATGAACCGGGGTTGTCTCGAGACCACAGTAGCCTAAAACCCCACCAACAGGGGCATGCTTATCCCTGTGTTTAATAGCCTTGATGGCATTTCTTTCTGCAAAATCCCAGAAGTCGAGTTCAGCAAAGCATGAAACAAAAAAGATAGATATTACATTACGAATAATGAGTGTTGGAATTGTATCTCACGGGTGCAGATATCAGAATAATGATTGTAGTTTGTTAGTTGTGGCATAATGGTCAGTAAAATGTAAGCACCATGATGTAGACTCTTATGTAAGAGAATCAGTGCAGCATGTGAGCCGTGTGCAAAGCATACTTACCTGACAGGAGAGATACCATGATCAAGGAGGTGGCTCACCCAGGGTGAGGCTCAGCTATTGCACTCAGGTTGTACTGTGGTGATTCCCACATGTGGGAATCTCGACTGCAAACTTTTTGATAGTAGGGGACTGCGTCTGGCTCTCCCCTGATGTGCTTGTGGGCTTACGTTGACTGCAGCGTTCAAAAGAGAATTGACTACTTATGGATTTATTGCCACCATGAATGAGCTTTTCAAATGTCTGAGACTGTTGGTTTAGTTAGCAGCACTGAACAAGGACATCATCTTCATTAATAAGGTAACATGTAACGCAGTTCATTTGTAGAAAGGATTGTGGGCAAGATTGTTGTTTGCGAACGGTTGACATCTTGTCTATGTAATTCCTCAAACGCAAATTGCTGCAGGCAGCAATGCGCCTTGATGGCATTTATTGATGCAAAATCTCAGGTGGCTGTTTGTTTTTGTTTGTTTGACCCATCTGCTTCTAGGTCTACTCAGAACCTCCGATGAATCTGTCTTGCTTTTGGGGTTCCTGTGCCAAGTCGACGTCCAGTCGTTGCGCTTTGAGTTAGAGGACAGCTGTGCTCCTATGCCCTCCCCTCGTTAGTATAGTGGACAGTATCCCTGCTTGTCACGCAGGAGACCGGGGTTCAATTCCCCGACGGGGAGCTTCTCAGGGAATGAGTTAGAGCTTGTTTTCATCCCCTCTACGTGGTGCATCGTCTAATTGGCCTATATTTAAACCCTGTCCAAATGCCTCACTGTCTTTATTGTGTATGTTGCCATCATTAGCAGGCAATGGGTCAGCAGCGAGTGGAAGCCAATCGCAAAAGGGTACATCCTGTTGGCTGTTAGGTTGGCTTTGTGCCTGACTTTGTAGCTCGGCAGAGGGCCACCGTCGTGCAGCTCACTGAGCCGGCGAGTGCGACAGGCGGCTCCTGGATGCATGTAGTAGTTTTAACTCTGGTTTCCCTACAAACCGTATAAAGGCTGGTTTATGCTTCTGTGTAGGGATTGCGACGTGATCACGCAATGGCCACGCCGTTGCTCGGACGCCATCATGAGCCTGTGATACTTCTGCGGAGGGATTGTGTGGGGTTTACGTCTCAAAATGCAATTAATTGCCACACCGGTAGAGGGACCAGAATGACCATTCTGGTTATTACACACGGAGTACTAGCGAGTTAAAAAAAAGTTTACAGAAATGAAGGCCAAAAGTTATATATATATATATGCTTCGACTGATTGGCGACAACGTATATATATATATATATATATATGTATGTTGTCACCATTTATTAAGGCTGTGTTTACACTGTGGCGGTGTTTACGAGTGGAAACCGGAAAAGCGATCTCCAGCCAATGTAGTTTGCAGACCAATCACAGCCAAAGCCAACGCGTTGGGACGGCGTCGCCTCGATGCGCGTCTAGGATTTGGGGAGGTGCACGTCGAGGACGTAAAGGGTCCGTAAAGGGTCCGCAAAGGGTCCTCCGTGGGTCCGCCGTCCCCCAGTGTCGCGTCGACGCGGAAGTATAAACGAAGCATAACCCAGCCTTAAGCCTTTCGCCTTTTACTAAAGACTTCAGTTGAGAGGAACACCCAATAGTTTAAGGATTTTTTTGGTGGGCTTTGCTGTGTGGGAGAGCTCTGCTTTATTGTAAAAATGCCCTTTCCTTCTCAAGGGTACCCCAGCTGCAAATGCTGCTCAGTGCAAGTCAGCATTTCCCGGAAATGCAGTGCCCCTGGCGACGGTGTGGTGCTCTGTCTTGGTGAGGTAGTATGAATTTGGGATTTCCAGGGACCACGGGAGCCTCTAACCCCACTGCCATGGGCAAGCTTATCCCTAGACATTGCAATCCTTTGTAACATTGATCATCACTGCAGTACCTGCAGTTATGTAAGACTCCCAGTTGTTTCAATTCCGATTCCTTGCCGTTTTTTCTTTCTTAACACACATCAGGTAGTGCTACATTGGACCAACTTCAGAGAAATTTCACCCTATGACAGCAGAGGTACTGTGGCTTAGCTGTTCAAAGCACCTGTCTTGTAAACAGGAGGCCCTGGGTTCAACTCCCAGCAGTACCTGTGAGTGCCCTTCTCCTAGTTTACATTGTGATGCCAGCTTTTTGTGTACCTGTAAAATATCAGAATCATCTCAACCGGACCTTTTGCTACTCCTTGAGCACCTGCAACCCATGTCTATCGCATATTACGATATTGTGAAGAAATAACTTAGCCTTTGATTGTTTGTTTGCCACACAGACAGTGCAATCCTTTGTAACATTGTTCAGAATTTTTCTATTGAAGTGTTGTGGCCCTTAACCTATCAAAACCAGTCTAACAGAGGAGATATTCAAAGTTGGGGTTCGAAATTAAAGTTGAAAGCTTTGCAAGGAGCAAGTGAACGCTACCAAAGACATGGCATGCAAAGCATTATGGTTAATTGTCAACAACTCATTTGGACTTTAAAGTTTGTTTGCGAAACACGACGTGCCAGTTGATTCTGAGCCCGGTTAGCTCAGTCGGTAGAGCATGAGACTCTTAATCTCAGGGTCGTGGGTTCGAGCCCCACATTGGGCGCAGTAGTCTTTGCAAATGATGCTGGTGTTTGCTGTACTTTTCCGTTAATCTTCTCTCTGTGCTTTGTGACACAATGGCCATACAACGTACACAGGATCTCCTAAGATAAACTCCAAAAGTACAAAGTGTTATCTGATGTGCTACTTAATCAACTTTTATTTTTCTCACGCATGCAAGGAATCATGTCAGACCACTGTTGTTGTTTTTCTCAATTTTTCGCTCCAGCAGTTCACTTTGGGTGCCAGTGGTGCTGTGGCTTAGCTGGTTAAAGTGCCTGTCTAGTAAACAGGAGATCCTGGGTTCAAATCCCAGCAGTACCTGCATTTATGTAAGACTCCCAGTTGTTTCAATTCCTTTTCCTTGCCGTTTTTTCTTTCTTAACGAACATCAGGTAGTGCTACATTGGACCAATTTCAGAGAAATTTCACCCTATGACAGCAGAGGTACTGTGGCTTAGCTGGTCAAAGCGCCTGTCTTGTAAACAGGAGACCCTGGGTTCAACTCCCAGCAGTACCTGTGATGCCAGCTTTTTGTGAACCAAAAAAATATCAGAATCATCTCAACCGGACCTTTTGCTACTCCTTGGGCACCTGCAACCCATGTCTATCGCATATTACGATATTGTGAAGAATAACTTAGCCTTTGATTGTTTGTTTGCCACACAGACAGTGCAATCCTTTGTAACATTGATCAGAATTTTTCTATTGAAGTGTTGTGGCCCTTAACCTATCAAAACCAGTCTAACAGAGGAGATATTCAAAGTTTGGGTTCAAAATTAAAGTTGAAAGCTTTGCAAGGAGCAAGTGAACTCTACCAAAGACATGGCATGCAAAGCATTCTGGTTAATTTTCAACAACTCATTTGGACTTTAAAGTTTCTTTGTGAAACACGACGTAGCAGTTGATTCTGAGCCCGGTTAGCTCAGTCAATAGAGCATCAGACTCTTAATCTCAGGGTCGTGGGTTCGAGCACCACATTGGGCAACGTAGTCTTTTCAAATGATGCTGGTGTTTGCTGTACTTTTCCGTGAATATTCTCTCTATGCTTTGTGACACAATGGGCATACAACGTACACAGGATCTCCTAAGATAAACTCCAAAAGTACAGACTGTTATCTGATGTGCTACTTAATCAACTTTTATTTTAAGGAATCATGTCAGACCAATGTTTTCTCATTTTTTCTCAAAAGGTTGGTGGTTCAAGCCCACCCAGGGACGGGTGCATTTTGAGTGTGAGTCAGTCGACAAAACAAGCGTTTGACAATCAAAACTCCAAGACACCTCATGTTTCATGCATCCTCCTCTTCTAATCAGCAAATTTCCCTCATGTTGTTATACTTGGCATTTGCGTACAATAATACACAGACACCAAGACCTTCCACAAGTCGCTGTGGCGCAATCGTACTGCGTGTGCTTGTGGCTAGTGTTGTTAGGTGTAATTACATGTCACAAGTGTTCTTCATGGCTACACCATGCTGCATTTTTGTAGTGGGCGCTCAAGAAGAAGACCATCAATTCTCATTCTCCCAAGGTTCTTCAGCAGTGTTTGACATCAAAATCAAAACGCTGCCCAAAGATAACCGCCCAACGTGGGGCTCGAACCCACGACCCTGAGATTAAGAGTCTCATGCTCTACCGACTGAGCTAGCCGGGCGATGAAACTCTCTTTAGGTGTTCGTTTGGACGGACCCACAAACAGATCTGGAAGCACACAACAGCTGTTGGACATCCACAACAGTGGGTTTCACGCAAAGTTAATGATCAAATTGCCATCTTTTGACGTCCTTAGCTTTTTGTTTCCCGATTCACTGACACCACCAGCAGCAGCCTGAGGTCTCTGTGGCGCAATAGGTTAGCGCGTTCGGCTGTTAACCGAAAGGTTGGTGGTTCAAGCCCACCCAGGGACGGGTGCATTTTGAGTCATATGCCAGTCGACAAAACAAGTGTTTGACAATCAAAACTCCAAGACGCCTCATGTTTCATGCATCCGCCTCTTCTGATGAGCAAATTTCCCTCATGTTGTCATACTTGGGATTTGCGTACAACGATACACAGACACCGAGACCTGTGGCGCAATAGGCTAGCGCGTTCGGCTGTTAACTGAAAGGTTGGTGGTTCAAGCCCACCCAGGGCCGGATGACTTTGAACAGACATGCAGGTTCACGAAACAAGGTGCATGTGTTAATGTAGAACTGTGTAACTGGGCACAATACAGGCAACTCTTTATCCACACATGCTTGTAGTCAAGGGGGCATGTCGTCTGAACTCAGTAAATAATTTATGTTCTTGCAAAACCTTGATACATGAGCTCAAATTTCACATGGCAATTGTTGCATGTTTGCACCTAGAAACATTGTTTGCACCATTGTTTGCACCTAGAAACAATGGCATGTTGTTAGGTGTAATTACATGTCACAAGTCTTCTTCATGGCTACACCATGCTGCCAGTGTGTTTGCTTGTGGGCAGTGCTGTTAGGTTTAATTACATGTCACAGGTCCTTTGAGCCTAACTTCTTCATGGCTACACCCTACTGTGTTATTGTAGTCGGCGTTCAAGAAGAAGCCTATAAATGCTGATTCTCCCAAGGTTCTTCAGCAGTGTTTGACATCAAAATCAAAACGCTGCCCAAAAGGAACCGCCCAACGTGGGGCTCGAACCCACGACCCTGAGATTAAGAGTCTCATGCTCTACCGACTGAGCTAGCCAGGCGTTAAAAGTTCCTTTAGCTGTTTGTTTGGAGCGACCCACACACAGATCTGGACATCCAGAACAGTGGATTTCACACAAAGTTAATGATCAAATTGTCATCTTTTGCCGTCCTTAGCCTTTTGTTTGGCCATACACTGATACCAGCAGCTGCCTGCCGTCTCTGTGGCGCAACCGGTTAGCGCGTTCGGCTGTTAACCGAAAGGTTGGTGGTTCAAGCCCACCCAGGGACGGGTGCATTTTGAGTGTGAGTCAGTCGACAAAACAAGCGTTTGACAATCAAAACTCCAAGACACCTCATGTTGCATGCATCCGCCTCTTCTAATGAGCAAATTTCCCTCATGTTGTCATACTTGGCATTTGCGTACAACGATACACAGACACCAAGACCTTCCACAAGTCTCTGTGGCACAATCGGAATGCGTGTGCTTGTTGGGTGTAATTACATGTCACAAGTGTTCTTCATGGCTACACCATGCTGTGTTTTTGGAGTGGGCGCTCAAGAAGAAGCTGCTCATTCTCCCAAGGTTCTTCAGCAGAGTTTGACATCAAAATCAAAACGCTGCCCAAAGAGAGACCACAAAAAGGCTGTCCACCGACGGTCCCCATCCAACCGGACAGAGCTTGACAGGATCTGCAGAGAAGAATGGCAGAAACTCCCCACATCCTGGTGGGAAAATTTTGTTGCGTCATGCCAAAGAAGACTTGAGGCTGTGGCAAAGGTTCTTAAACTAAGTAAACTTTCTAAAATCTTGATAAAGATAGAACGCTTCACGAATTTGCGAGAAGCTGGCCATGCTAATCTTCTCTGTATCGTTCCAATTTTAGTATATGTGGCACCGAAGTAACACCAATACAGACTGATCCTAGGACTTTTATATACCGCTACTCCTACAATGGAGATTATCTTATGGTAGGTGCTAAAATACACTGTATTTACACTGTATTTAGAAACAAACACACACATAGACTTGTCGGGCTGGGGAATTCATGGTAGAAAACTGCTACTGACAGCATTGGTGGTATAGTGGTGAGCATAGCTGCCTTCCAAGCAGTTGACCCGGGTTCGATTCCCGGCCAATGCATTTCGTTTATTTAACCAATTTACGAATTTCATGATCACTGTACGTATTTTTGGTTGAGGAAGAAAGGCACGTGACTATGATTCCTCACAATTCTATATAAAAAGGTAAGTCTAAAACAGAAGTAAACAATAAGAATGGGAGTCGAACATGTCGTGATAAAAGGATTAATTGTCTATCTCTTTAACCAATCCGTGACCCTTTCTGCTATTTCTGGATACAAGTACATTCTGTAAAGTGTACTAAATGCAAGTAAAATTGAAATCTAGAGCAATGCACCAGCTACGTAGGATAACTATGTATTTTTTGGTGGTTGTAGACAGGAATGTGTCTATGCTGTAAGTTGACTGACACATTTCTTGAGTCAAACACTCTCCACAAGCAGGCATTGGTGGTTCAGTGGCAGAATGTGTAGAATCACTGTATGTATTTATGCTTCATCACATTTCTACCTGAAAACGAACAACCTAGAGTGATGCATCCGATGAGGATGGGATTCGAACCCACGCGTGCAGAGCACAATGGATTAGCAGTCCATCGCCTTAACCACTCGGCCACCCCATCTACTGTTCTTGTTATCAAGTGTATTTTTTTAATGTTTTGAATTGGATACGGATTAAACGTATTTAAAAAGAAATCCGGAGCATTGTTTGAAGTGCTGGTTTTTCAAGCGACAGGTTTTACAGGTACTGACTATGAAGGTTCCACGGTTCCACCGAGACTTGAACTCGGATTCAGAGTCTATCGTGCTAACCATTACACCATGAAACCTTGGTTAAGCCGTGAAAGTAATCAGAAGGTCCAAAGTTGTCTTTTTTTTAAACTGGATGTAGGTGGTCTAAAGCGACGATTGTGAAACTTGAGTCAATAGCTGGTTCTTATTGAGGAATTGGCTCCCGAAAGCAGAGGATGCCTAGTCACAATCATTGCTGTCATCCAAACAGTTATACTCTGGGCAACATATAAGTTGAACAAAAACGTTTTGCAGAGGTAATCATGTGGTTAGAGCATTGAGAAGGTACATCACCTTTAACATCTACAGATATACTTTGTCGCTTAATGGCGAACTAGGTTGTGCCAGGCTGTTGTCGGGCTGCCGAATTCATGGTAGAAAACTGCTACTGACGGAATTGGTGGTATAGTGGTGAGCATAGCTGCCTTCCAAGCAGTTGACCCGGGTTCGATTCCCGGCCAATGCATTTCATTTATTTAAACAATGCACCAGCCATGTAGAATCACTATTTATTTTTTGGTGGTTGTAGACAGGAATGTGACTATTCTGTAATTTGACTGACAAATGTCTTTAGTCATTTACTCCCCACAAGCAGGCATTGGTGGTTCCGTGGTATAATTCTCGCCTGCCACGCGAGAGCGAGTGTTCATGCAGCCTATTTGTTCTGTACCTCAACCTGGGCCCATTGTACTGTATGTGAGGATTACTGTGGGATATTTTTGGCCAATAAAGTAAAAAGTAATGTTGTGATCAAGTCACGATTTTGGTGGGGAGTTTGCCTTTTCTTCAGATTCCTCATGAGTGTCACAAGTGGGATTCACAACCACACCTCCAGAGGCGACTGGGAACTTATCTTGGCGTCACAGAACGCTCTGCCATCCAGACACCTTAGAGCAAAACCGAAGGCGCGAATGGCAGCCTACATTATGCTCATCTCCTCAGGAAAATCCAAAACCAAAGTAGTGCTAAGCCTTATACCATGGAATCATGATTGAATTTCGTCAGTAAACATCAGTGCAAGGCACTCACAGATTCTTCATTTCATGAATAACGATGTCAGAAGTGGGATTCGAACACACGCCTCCAGAGGAGACTGCGAACTGAACGCAGCGCCTTAGACCGCTCTGCCATCCTGACTGGTGACAACAACAAGGACAGCGTGGATTGCAGTTGTTGAGGAACTGAAAGGTTACTTCTTTATCACCGATATCTACTAATTTCACTTTGAGTAAAATTCCCTACCTCCCCGTCGGGGAATTGAACCCCGGTCTCCCGCGTGACAGGCGAGGATACTGACCACTATACTAACGAGGAACTGTGCAAGAAAATCCTCCTCGTCGTGAACAAACACTTTTATGTCTACAGGTGTAACTGAGTGTGACAAATTCAATTCTGGGAGCCAAGATGGAGCAGGAGGCAACCATTGGTTTTCAGTTGTAGAACTCTCACCGGCCATGATCTAGACCCAGAGTCGATGCAAGACCAATGCAGGGCACCCTTAAGATCAGTTCCATCCCACAATGTAAGAACAGAGGAGAGTGCAAGCTGATTGCAGGGCCTAAGACTTCTCGGCTATCCTGATCCGGAACAAAAGATGAAAAAAGATGTTTGTTAAATGATTTCAAACTTCTCATGGAAAACAGAACACAGTGATTGCTTCTTTCTCAACGACACCTCCTTCTCCCAGAATAGCACTCCATTGATTGTGTTGGGGTGAGTAAAGGGTCAAATCTTCCCATACTTGGCGTTACACATAACAAAGGGATATTGACCACTATCATAACTACAAACTGTGGGGTTCAAGGATTCTTCGTCATGAGTAAATACGGTGTCTTACAGGTGTAATTTGACTGAAAAAATTCTTGAGTCAATTACTCCCCACAAGCAGGCATTGGTGGTTCAGTGGTAGAATTCTCGCCTGCCAGGCCGGAGGCCCGTGTTCGATTCCCGGTTAATGCAAGCCTTTATTTAGATTTGTTCTGTACCTCAACCTGGGCCCATTGTACTGTATGTGAGGATTACTGTGGGATGCGTCTTGCTAAAGTAAAAAGTAATGTTGTTATCAAACCAGGATTTTGGTGGGGAGTTTGCTTTTTCTTCGGATTCATCATGAGTGTCACAAGTGGGATTCACACCCACACCTCCAGAAGTATGGGATCAAATAAGGGTCAGAAAGATTTTCTACTTGTACAATGAAGTTCACATGTGTAATAAAGTTTTGTAGTTGTAAAAATATTTTGTGTCTATGTAAAAACATTTTGTGCATGTGTAACAAAGTTTTGAAGTTGTAAAAACATTTTGTGCATGTGTAACAAAGTTTTGAAGTTGTAAAAACATTTTGTGCATGTGTAACAAAGTTTTGAAGTTGTAAAAATAGTTTGTGTATGTGTAACAAAGTTTTGAAGTTGTAAAAATAGTTTGTGTATGTGTAACAAAGTTTTGAAGTTGTAAAAACATTTTGTGCATGTGTAAAACTAAATCCGACGGACACACAAATTTCCCACCTTCAAGTACAAAACTCAAGTTACGAGTACGAATTTTGACCCTGTTTTGACGCCTGAGTGAATAGCCAATCAGCACGTTGCTTACTGACTTGCCAATCAACCCGGTGCCAACCCACGCGCCAACCAGCCATCCAATCAAGGAGCAGCAATTTCTGCCGGCCGGGATCTGAGAGCCAACTCAAGGCTGGGTTGCTGCTTCGTTTATACTTCCGCGTCGACGCGACGCGTTGGGACGGCGGACCCAAGGCGGACCCTTTGTGGACCCTTTGCGGACCCTTTACGTCCTCGACGTGCACTTCCCCAAATCCTAGATGCGCGTCGAGGCGACGCCGTCCCAACGCGTTGGCCTTGGCTGTGATTGGTCCACGAACTACATTGGCTGGAGATCGCTTTTCCGGTTTCCACTCGTAAACACCGCCACGGTGTAAACACAGCCTTGATAAATGCTTCGACTGATTGGCGACAACACACACACACACACACACATATATATGTCCGTATGTAATGATCAGAATGGTCATCACATACGGATTACTAGCGAGTTACTTTAGATCAAGACATTAGAAAGTAATCCATAATAAACTACATAGCTGTATATTATATAAAGCAATCGTATCATATAGTCATATCTGTTGATAAAAAATTTATAAAACGTTTGCCTTCATTTCTACTCATTCTGGTCCCTCTACCAGTGTGGCAATGAATTGCATTTCGAGACGTAAGCCCCATGCAATCCCTCCGTTGAAGTATCACAGGCTCATGACGGTGTCCGAGCAACGGCGTGGCCATTGCGTGATCTCGACGCGATCCCTACGCAGAAGCATGAGTGTCATTGGCTCTCAGATCCCGGCCGGCAGAAATTACTGCTCCTTAATTGGATGGTTGGTTGGCGCGTGGCTGGGCACCGGGTTGATTGGCAAGTCAGTAAGCAACGTGCTGATTGGCTATTCACTCAGGCGTCAAAACAGGGTCAAAATTCGTACTCGTAACTTGAGTTTTGTACTTGAAGGTGGGAAATTTGTGTGTCCGTCGGATTTAGTTTTACACATGCACAAAATGTTTTTACAACTTCAAAACTTTGTTACACATACACAAACTATTTTTACAACTTCAAAACTTTGTTACACATGCACAAAATGTTTTTACAACTTCAAAACTTTGTTACACATGCACAAAATGTTTATACAACTTCAAAACTTTGTTACACATGCACAAAATGTTTTTACATAGACACAAAATATTTTTACAACTACAAAACTTTATTACACATGTGAACTTCATTGTACAAGTACAAAATCTTTCTGACCCTTATTTGATCCCATACAGAGGTGACTGGGAACTTATCTTGGTGTCACAGAACGCTCTGCCATCCAGACACCTTAGAGCACAACCGAAGGCGCGAATGGCAGCCTAAGTTAACAGCAGCCTTACCTGACAGAGCTTGAGAGGATCTGCAGAGAAGAATGGCAGAAACTCCCCAAATCCAGGTGTGCAAGGTTTGTTGCGTCATACCCAAGAAGACTCAAGGCTGTAATTGCTGCCAAAGGTCCTTAAACTAAGTACTGAGTAAAGGGTCTGAATACTTTCTAAAGTCCTGATAAAGATAGAACGCTTCATGAATGTGCGTGTCATCCTGGAGCCCGATTTCCAAGCAGTTGTTTTCCCGGGGGCGCGGCTTCAAAAGGTAGCGCATTGTTGTGCACAACGACATGCAAGACCAGAGGTTGAGGTTGCTCCATCGGCAGTGCGTCTTCCGTCACAGGCCGCTGTTGGCCATCGCTTCTCTGCCTTTTGGCTAAGATCAAGTGGTAGTATCTGTTCTTATCAGCTTAATGTCTGATATGTCCTCTATGTGGGGACTACATATTAAACGTAGAAGGCCACCGTTGGGCAGTTTACCAAGCCGGCGAGTGTGACAGGCGGGCTGTGGCGGCCTGTGCATTTGTTAACTCTGGTTTCTCTACAAATCGTATAAGCCTTTCGCCTTTTACTAAAGACTTCCGTGGAGAGGAACACCCAAGAGATTAGAGAATTTTTCTGGTGGGCTCTGCTTTGTGACAGAGCTCTGCGTTACTGTGAAAATGATTGCTCTCTCCCTCTGAAAGCTACTCCAGCTCCAAATGCTGCTCCCTGCAATTCAGCATTGTCCCAGAAATGCCGTGTCACCGGTGACGGTGTTTGTGAGGTAATATGAACCGGGGTTGTCTCGAGACCACAGTAGCCTAAAACCCCACCAACAGGGGCATGCTTATCCCTGTGTTTAATAGCCTTGATGGCATTTCTTTCTGCAAAATCCCAGAAGTCGAGTTCAGCAAAGCATGAAACAAAAAAGATAGATATTACATTACGAATAATGAGTGTTGGAATTGTATCTCACGGGTGCAGATATCAGAATAATGATTGTAGTTTGTTAGTTGTGACATAATGGTCAGTAAAATGTAAGCACCATGATGTAGACTCTTATGTAAGAGAATCAGTGCAGCATGTGAGCCGTGTGCAAAGCATACTTACCTGACAGGAGAGATACCATGATCAAGGAGGTGGCTCACCCAGGGTGAGGCTCAGCTATTGCACTCAGGTTGTACTGTGGTGATTCCCACATGTGGGAATCTCGACTGCAAACTTTTTGATAGTAGGGGACTGCGTCTGGCTCTCCCCTGATGTGCTTGTGGGCTTACGTTGACTGCAGCGTTCAAAAGAGAATTGACTACTTATGGATTTATTGCCACCATGAATGAGCTTTTCAAATGTCTGAGACTGTTGGTTTAGTTAGCAGCACTGAACAAGGACATCATCTTCATTAATAAGGTAACATGTAACGCAGTTCATTTGTAGAAAGGATTGTGGGCAAGATTGTTGTTTGCGAACGGTTGACATCTTGTCTATGTAATTCCTCAAACGCAAATTGCTGCAGGCAGCAATGCGCCTTGATGGCATTTATTGATGCAAAATCTCAGGTGGCTGTTTGTTTTTGTTTGTTTGACCCATCTGCTTCTAGGTCTACTCAGAACCTCCGATGAATCTGTCTTGCTTTTGGGGTTCCTGTGCCAAGTCGACGTCCAGTCGTTGCGCTTTGAGTTAGAGGACAGCTGTGCTCCTATGCCCTCCCCTCGTTAGTATAGTGGACAGTATCCCTGCTTGTCACGCAGGAGACCGGGGTTCAATTCCCCGACGGGGAGCTTCTCAGGGAATGAGTTAGAGCTTGTTTTCATCCCCTCTACGTGGTGCATCGTCTAATTGGCCTATATTTAAACCCTGTCCAAATGCCTCACTGTCTTTATTGTGTATGTTGCCATCATTAGCAGGCAATGGGTCAGCAGCGAGTGGAAGCCAATCGCAAAAGGGTACATCCTGTTGGCTGTTAGGTTGGCTTTGTGCCTGACTTTGTAGCTCGGCAGAGGGCCACCGTCGTGCAGCTCACTGAGCCGGCGAGTGCGACAGGCGGCTCCTGGATGCATGTAGTAGTTTTAACTCTGGTTTCCCTACAAACCGTATAAAGGCTGGTTTATGCTTCTGTGTAGGGATTGCGACGTGATCACGCAATGGCCACGCCGTTGCTCGGACGCCGTCATGAGCCTGTGATACTTCTGCGGAGGGATTGTGTGGGGTTTACGTCTCAAAATGCAATTAATTGCCACACCGGTAGAGGGACCAGAATGACCATTCTGGTTATTACACACGGAGTACTAGCGAGTTAAAAAAAAGTTTACAGAAATGAAGGCCAAAAGTTATATATATATATATGCTTCGACTGATTGGCGACAACGTATATATATATATATATATATATGTATGTTGTCGCCATTTATTAAGGCTGTGTTTACACTGTGGCGGTGTTTACGAGTGGAAACCGGAAAAGCGATCTCCAGCCAATGTAGTTTGCAGACCAATCACAGCCAAAGCCAACGCGTTGGGACGGCGTCGCCTCGATGCGCGTCTAGGATTTGGGGAGGTGCACGTCGAGGACGTAAAGGGTCCGTAAAGGGTCCGCAAAGGGTCCTCCGTGGGTCCGCCGTCCCCCAGTGTCGCGTCGACGCGGAAGTATAAACGAAGCATAACCCAGCCTTAAGCCTTTCGCCTTTTACTAAAGACTTCAGTTGAGAGGAACACCCAATAGTTTAAGGATTTTTTTGGTGGGCTTTGCTGTGTGGGAGAGCTCTGCTTTATTGTAAAAATGCCCTTTCCTTCTCAAGGGTACCCCAGCTGCAAATGCTGCTCAGTGCAAGTCAGCATTTCCCGGAAATGCAGTGCCCCTGGCGACGGTGTGGTGCTCTGTCTTGGTGAGGTAGTATGAATTTGGGATTTCCAGGGACCACGGGAGCCTCTAACCCCACTGCCATGGGCAAGCTTATCCCTAGACATTGCAATCCTTTGTAACATTGATCATCACTGCAGTACCTGCAGTTATGTAAGACTCCCAGTTGTTTCAATTCCGATTCCTTGCCGTTTTTTCTTTCTTAACACACATCAGGTAGTGCTACATTGGACCAACTTCAGAGAAATTTCACCCTATGACAGCAGAGGTACTGTGGCTTAGCTGTTCAAAGCACCTGTCTTGTAAACAGGAGGCCCTGGGTTCAACTCCCAGCAGTACCTGTGAGTGCCCTTCTCCTAGTTTACATTGTGATGCCAGCTTTTTGTGTACCTGTAAAATATCAGAATCATCTCAACCGGACCTTTTGCTACTCCTTGAGCACCTGCAACCCATGTCTATCGCATATTACGATATTGTGAAGAAATAACTTAGCCTTTGATTGTTTGTTTGCCACACAGACAGTGCAATCCTTTGTAACATTGTTCAGAATTTTTCTATTGAAGTGTTGTGGCCCTTAACCTATCAAAACCAGTCTAACAGAGGAGATATTCAAAGTTGGGGTTCGAAATTAAAGTTGAAAGCTTTGCAAGGAGCAAGTGAACGCTACCAAAGACATGGCATGCAAAGCATTATGGTTAATTGTCAACAACTCATTTGGACTTTAAAGTTTGTTTACGAAACACGACGTGCCAGTTGATTCTGAGCCCGGTTAGCTCAGTCGGTAGAGCATGAGACTCTTAATCTCAGGGTCGTGGGTTCGAGCCCCACATTGGGCGCAGTAGTCTTTGCAAATGATGCTGGTGTTTGCTGTACTTTTCCGTTAATCTTCTCTCTGTGCTTTGTGACACAATGGCCATACAACGTACACAGGATCTCCTAAGATAAACTCCAAAAGTACAAAGTGTTATCTGATGTGCTACTTAATCAACTTTTATTTTTCTCACGCATGCAAGGAATCATGTCAGACCACTGTTGTTGTTTTTCTCAATTTTTCGCTCCAGCAGTTCACTTTGGGTGCCAGTGGTGCTGTGGCTTAGCTGGTTAAAGTGCCTGTCTAGTAAACAGGAGATCCTGGGTTCAAATCCCAGCAGTACCTGCATTTATGTAAGACTCCCAGTTGTTTCAATTCCTTTTCCTTGCCGTTTTTTCTTTCTTAACGAACATCAGGTAGTGCTACATTGGACCAATTTCAGAGAAATTTCACCCTATGACAGCAGAGGTACTGTGGCTTAGCTGGTCAAAGCGCCTGTCTTGTAAACAGGAGACCCTGGGTTCAACTCCCAGCAGTACCTGTGATGCCAGCTTTTTGTGAACCAAAAAAATATCAGAATCATCTCAACCGGACCTTTTGCTACTCCTTGGGCACCTGCAACCCATGTCTATCGCATATTACGATATTGTGAAGAATAACTTAGCCTTTGATTGTTTGTTTGCCACACAGACAGTGCAATCCTTTGTAACATTGATCAGAATTTTTCTATTGAAGTGTTGTGGCCCTTAACCTATCAAAACCAGTCTAACAGAGGAGATATTCAAAGTTTGGGTTCAAAATTAAAGTTGAAAGCTTTGCAAGGAGCAAGTGAACTCTACCAAAGACATGGCATGCAAAGCATTCTGGTTAATTTTCAACAACTCATTTGGACTTTAAAGTTTCTTTGTGAAACACGACGTAGCAGTTGATTCTGAGCCCGGTTAGCTCAGTCAATAGAGCATCAGACTCTTAATCTCAGGGTCGTGGGTTCGAGCACCACATTGGGCAACGTAGTCTTTTCAAATGATGCTGGTGTTTGCTGTACTTTTCCGTGAATATTCTCTCTATGCTTTGTGACACAATGGGCATACAACGTACACAGGATCTCCTAAGATAAACTCCAAAAGTACAGACTGTTATCTGATGTGCTACTTAATCAACTTTTATTTTTCTCACGCATCCAAGGAATCATGTCAGACCAATGTTTTCTCATTTTTTCTCAAAAGGTTGGTGGTTCAAGCCCACCCAGGGACGGGTGCATTTTGAGTGTGAGTCAGTCGACAAAACAAGCGTTTGACAATCAAAACTCCAAGACACCTCATGTTTCATGCATCCTCCTCTTCTAATCAGCAAATTTCCCTCATGTTGTTATACTTGGCATTTGCGTACAATAATACACAGACACCAAGACCTTCCACAAGTCGCTGTGGCGCAATCGTACTGCGTGTGCTTGTGGCTAGTGTTGTTAGGTGTAATTACATGTCACAAGTGTTCTTCATGGCTACACCATGCTGCATTTTTGTAGTGGGCGCTCAAGAAGAAGACCATCAATTCTCATTCTCCCAAGGTTCTTCAGCAGTGTTTGACATCAAAATCAAAACGCTGCCCAAAGATAACCGCCCAACGTGGGGCTCGAACCCACGACCCTGAGATTAAGAGTCTCATGCTCTACCGACTGAGCTAGCCGGGCGATGAAACTCTCTTTAGGTGTTCGTTTGGACGGACCCACAAACAGATCTGGAAGCACACAACAGCTGTTGGACATCCACAACAGTGGGTTTCACGCAAAGTTAATGATCAAATTGCCATCTTTTGACGTCCTTAGCTTTTTGTTTCCCGATTCACTGACACCACCAGCAGCAGCCTGGGGTCTCTGTGGCGCAATCGGTTAGCGCGTTCGGCTGTTAACCGAAAGGTTGGTGGTTCAAGCCCACCCAGGGACGGGTGCATTTTGAGTCATATGCCAGTCGACAAAACAAGTGTTTGACAATCAAAACTCCAAGACGCCTCATGTTTCATGCATCCGCCTCTTCTGATGAGCAAATTTCCCTCATGTTGTCATACTTGGGATTTGCGTACAACGATACACAGACACCGAGACCTGTGGCGCAATAGGCTAGCGCGTTCGGCTGTTAACTGAAAGGTTGGTGGTTCAGGGCCGGATGACTTTGAACAGACATGCAGGTTCACGAAACAAGGTGCATGTGTTAATGTAGAACTGTGTAACTGGGCACAATACAGGCAACTCTTTATCCACACATGCTTGTAGTCAAGGGGGCATGTCGTCTGAACTCAGTAAATAATTTATGTTCTTGCAAAACCTTGATACATGAGCTCAAATTTCACATGGCAATTGTTGCATGTTTGCACCTAGAAACATTGTTTGCACCATTGTTTGCACCTAGAAACAATGGCATGTTGTTAGGTGTAATTACATGTCACAAGTCTTCTTCATGGCTACACCATGCTGCCAGTGTGTTTGCTTGTGGGCAGTGCTGTTAGGTTTAATTACATGTCACAGGTCCTTTGAGCCTAACTTCTTCATGGCTACACCCTACTGTGTTATTGTAGTCGGCGTTCAAGAAGAAGCCTATAAATGCTGATTCTCCCAAGGTTCTTCAGCAGTGTTTGACATCAAAATCAAAACGCTGCCCAAAAGGAACCGCCCAACGTGGGGCTCGAACCCACGACCCTGAGATTAAGAGTCTCATGCTCTACCGACTGAGCTAGCCAGGCGATAAAAGTTCCTTTAGCTGTTTGTTTGGAGCGACCCACACACAGATCTGGACATTCAGAACAGTGGATTTCACACAAAGTTAATGATCAAATTGTCATCTTTTGCCGTCCTTAGCCTTTTGTTTGGCCATACACTGATACCAGCAGCTGCCTGCCGTCTCTGTGGCGCAACCGGTTAGCGCGTTCGGCTGTTAACCGAAAGGTTGGTGGTTCAAGCCCACCCAGGGACGGGTGCATTTTGAGTGTGAGTCAGTCGACAAAACAAGCGTTTGACAATCAAAACTCCAAGACACCTCATGTTGCATGCATCCGCCTCTTCTAATGAGCAAATTTCCCTCATGTTGTCATACTTGGCATTTGCGTACAACGATACACAGACACCAAGACCTTCCACAAGTCTCTGTGGCACAATCGGAATGCGTGTGCTTGTTGGGTGTAATTACATGTCACAAGTGTTCTTCATGGCTACACCATGCTGTGTTTTTGGAGTGGGCGCTCAAGAAGAAGCTGCTCATTCTCCCAAGGTTCTTCAGCAGAGTTTGACATCAAAATCAAAACGCTGCCCAAAGAGAGACCACAAAAAGGCTGTCCACCGACGGTCCCCATCCAACCGGACAGAGCTTGACAGGATCTGCAGAGAAGAATGGCAGAAACTCCCCACATCCTGGTGGGAAAATTTTGTTGCGTCATGCCAAAGAAGACTTGAGGCTGTATTTGCTGCCAAAGGTTCTTAAACTAAGTAAACTTTCTAAAATCTTGATAAAGATAGAACGCTTCACGAATTTGCGAGAAGCTGGCCATGCTAATCTTCTCTGTATCGTTCCAATTTTAGTATATGTGGCACCGAAGTAACACCAATACAGACTGATCCTAGGACTTTTATATACCGCTACTCCTACAATGGAGATTATCTAATGGTAGGTGCTAAAATACACTGTATTTACACTGTATTTAGAAACAAACACACACATAGACTTGTCGGGCTGGGGAATTCATGGTAGAAAACTGCTACTGACAGCATTGGTGGTATAGTGGTGAGCATAGCTGCCTTCCAAGCAGTTGACCCGGGTTCGATTCCCGGCCAATGCATTTCGTTTATTTAACCAATGCCCCAGCAATTTACGAATTTCATGATCACTGTACGTATTTTTGGTTGAGGAAGAAAGGCACGTGACTATGATTCCTCACAATTCTATATAAAAAGGTAAGTCTCAAACAGAAGTAAACAATAAGAATGGGAGTCGAACATGTCGTGATAAAAGGATTAATTGTCTATCTCTTTATCCAATCCGTGACCCTTTCTGCTATTTCTGGATACAAGTACATTCTGTAAAGTGTACTAAATGCAAGTAAAATTGAAATCTAGAGCAATGCACCAGCTACGTAGGATAACTATGTATTTTTTGGTGGTTGTAGACAGGAATGTGTCTATGCTGTAAGTTGACTGACACATTTCTTGAGTCAAACACTCTCCACAAGCAGGCATTGGTGGTTCAGTGGCAGAATGTGTAGAATCACTGTATGTATTTTTGGTGGTTGCAGCATCACTATTTATGCTTCATCACATTTCTACCTGAAAACGAACAACCTAGAGTGATGCATCCGATGAGGATGGGATTCGAACCCACGCGTGCAGAGCACAATGGATTAGCAGTCCATCGCCTTAACCACTCGGCCACCCCATCTACTGTTCTCGTTATCAAGTGTATTTTTTTAATGTTTTGAATTGGATACGGATTAAACGTATTTAAAAAGAAATCCGGAGCACTGTTTGAAGTGCTGGTTTTTCAAGCGACAGGTTTTACAGGTACTGACTATGAAGGTTCCACGGTTCCACCGAGACTTGAACTCGGATTCAGAGTCTATCGTGCTAACCATTACACCATGAAACCTTGGTTAAGCCTTGAAAGTAATCAGAAGGTCCAAAGTTGTCTTTTTTTTAAACTGGATGTAGGTGGTCTAAAGCGACGATTGTGAAACTTGAGTCAATAGCTGGTTCTTATTGAGGAATTGGCTCCCGAAAGCAGAGGATGCCTAGTCACAATCATTGCTGTCATCCAAACAGTTATACTCTGGGCAACATATAAGTTGAACAAAAACGTTTTGCAGAGGTAATCATGTGGTTAGAGCATTGAGAAGGTACATCACCTTTAACATCTACAGATATACTTTGTCGCTTAATGGCGAACTAGGTTGTGCCAGGCTGTTGTCGGGCTGCCGAATTCATGGTAGAAAACTGCTACTGACGGCATTGGTGGTATAGTGGTGAGCATAGCTGCCTTCCAAGCAGTTGACCCGTGTTCGATTCCCGGCCAATGCATTTCATTTATTTAAACAATGCACCAGCCATGTAGAATCACTGTATGTATTTTTTGGTGGTTGTAGACAGGAATGTGACTATTCTGTAATTTGACTGACAAATGTCTTTAGTCATTTACTCCCCACAAGCAGGCATTGGTGGTTCCGTGGTATAATTCTCGCCTGCCACGCGAGAGCGAGTGTTCATGCAGCCTATTTGTTCTGTACCTCAACCTGGGCCCATTGTACTGTATGTGAGGATTACTGTGGGATATTTTTGGCCAATAAAGTAAAAAGTAATGTTGTGATCAAGTCACGATTTTGGTGGGGAGTTTGCCTTTTCTTCAGATTCCTCATGAGTGTCACAAGTGGGATTCACAACCACACCTCCAGAGGCGACTGGGAACTTATCTTGGCGTCACAGAACGCTCTGCCATCCAGACACCTTAGAGCAAAACCGAAGGCGCGAATGGCAGCCTACATTATGCTCATCTCCTCAGGAAAATCCAAAACCAAAGTAGTGCTAAGCCTTATACCATGGAATCATGATTGAATTTCGTCAGTAAACATCAGTGCAAGGCACTCACAGATTCTTCATTTCATGAATAACGATGTCAGAAGTGGGATTCGAACACACGCCTCCAGAGGAGACTGCGAACTGAACGCAGCGCCTTAGACCGCTCTGCCATCCTGACTGGTGACAACAACAAGGACAGCGTGGATCGCAGTTGTTGAGGAACTGAAAGGTTACTTCTTTATCACCGATATCTACTAATTTCACTTTGAGTAAAATTCCCTACCTCCCCGTCGGGGAATTGAACCCCGGTCTCCCGCGTGACAGGCGGGGATACTGACCACTATACTAACGAGGAACTGTGCAAGAAAATCCTCCTCGTCGTGAACAAACACTTTTATGTCTACAGGTGTAACTGAGTGTGACAAATTCAATTCTGGGAGCCAAGATGGAGCAGGAGGCAACCATTGGTTTTCAGTTGTAGAACTCTCACCGGCCATGATTTAGACCCAGAGTCGATGCAAGACCAATGCAGGGCACCCTTAAGATCAGTTCCATCCCACAATGTAAGAACAGAGGAGAGTGCAAGCTGATTGCAGGGCCTAAGACTTCTCGGCTATCCTGATCCGGAACAAAAGATGAAAAAAGATGTTTGTTAAATGATTTCAAACTTCTCATGGAAAACAGAACACAGTGATTGCTTCTTTCTCAACGACACCTCCTTCTCCCAGAATAGCACTCCATTGATTGTGTTGGGGTGAGTAAAGGGTCAAATCTTCCCATACTTGGCGTTACACATAACAAAGGGATATTGACCACTATCATAACTACAAACTGTGGGGTTCAAGGATTCTTCGTCATGAGTAAATACGGTGTCTTACAGGTGTAATTTGACTGAAAAAATTCTTGAGTCAATTACTCCCCACAAGCAGGCATTGGTGGTTCAGTGGTAGAATTCTCGCCTGCCAGGCCGGAGGCCCGTGTTCGATTCCCGGTTAATGCAAGCCTTTATTTAGATTTGTTCTGTACCTCAACCTGGGCCCATTGTACTGTATGTGAGGATTACTGTGGGATGCGTCTTGCTGAATGTCTGGCCAATAAAGTAAAAAGTAATGTTGTTATCAAACCAGGATTTTGGTGGGGAGTTTGCTTTTTCTTCGGATTCATCATGAGTGTCACAAGTGGGATTCACACCCACACCTCCAGAGGTATGGGATCAAATAAGGGTCAGAAAGATTTTCTACTTGTACAATGAAGTTCACATGTGTAATAAAGTTTTGTAGTTGTAAAAATATTTTGTGTCTATGTAAAAACATTTTGTGCATGTGTAACAAAGTTTTGAAGTTGTAAAAACATTTTGTGCATGTGTAACAAAGTTTTGAAGTTGTAAAAACATTTTGTGCATGTGTAACAAAGTTTTGAAGTTGTAAAAATAGTTTGTGTATGTGTAACAAAGTTTTGAAGTTGTAAAAATAGTTTGTGTATGTGTAACAAAGTTTTGAAGTTGTAAAAACATTTTGTGCATGTGTAAAACTAAATCCGACGGACACACAAATTTCCCACCTTCAAGTACAAAACTCAAGTTACGAGTACGAATTTTGACCCTGTTTTGACGCCTGAGTGAATAGCCAATCAGCACGTTGCTTACTGACTTGCCAATCAACCCGGTGCCAACCCACGCGCCAACCAGCCATCCAATCAAGGAGCAGCAATTTCTGCCGGCCGGGATCTGAGAGCCAACTCAAGGCTGGGTTGCTGCTTCGTTTATACTTCCGCGTCGACGCGACGCGTTGGGACGGCGGACCCAAGGCGGACCCTTTGTGGACCCTTTGCGGACCCTTTACGTCCTCGACGTGCACTTCCCCAAATCCTAGATGCGCGTCGAGGCGACGCCGTCCCAACGCGTTGGCCTTGGCTGTGATTGGTCCACGAACTACATTGGCTGGAGATCGCTTTTCCGGTTTCCACTCGTAAACACCGCCACGGTGTAAACACAGCCTTGATAAATGCTTCGACTGATTGGCGACAACACACACACACACACACACATATATATGTCCGTATGTAATGATCAGAATGGTCATCACATACGGATTACTAGCGAGTTACTTTAGATCAAGACATTAGAAAGTAATCCATAATAAACTACATAGCTGTATATTATATAAAGCAATCGTATCATATAGTCATATCTGTTGATAAAAAATTTATAAAACGTTTGCCTTCATTTCTACTCATTCTGGTCCCTCTACCAGTGTGGCAATGAATTGCATTTCGAGACGTAAGCCCCATGCAATCCCTCCGTTGAAGTATCACAGGCTCATGACGGTGTCCGAGCAACGGCGTGGCCATTGCGTGATCTCGACGCGATCCCTACGCAGAAGCATGAGTGTCATTGGCTCTCAGATCCCGGCCGGCAGAAATTACTGCTCCTTAATTGGATGGTTGGTTGGCGCGTGGCTGGGCACCGGGTTGATTGGCAAGTCAGTAAGCAACGTGCTGATTGGCTATTCACTCAGGCGTCAAAACAGGGTCAAAATTCGTACTCGTAACTTGAGTTTTGTACTTGAAGGTGGGAAATTTGTGTGTCCGTCGGATTTAGTTTTACACATGCACAAAATGTTTTTACAACTTCAAAACTTTGTTACACATACACAAACTATTTTTACAACTTCAAAACTTTGTTACACATGCACAAAATGTTTTTACAACTTCAAAACTTTGTTACACATGCACAAAATGTTTTTACAACTTCAAAACTTTGTTACACATGCACAAAATGTTTTTACATAGACACAAAATATTTTTACAACTACAAAACTTTATTACACATGTGAACTTCATTGTACAAGTACAAAATCTTTCTGACCCTTATTTGATCCCATACAGAGGTGACTGGGAACTTATCTTGGTGTCACAGAACGCTCTGCCATCCAGACACCTTAGAGCACAACCGAAGGCGCGAATGGCAGCCTAAGTTAACAGCAGCCTTACCTGACAGAGCTTGAGAGGATCTGCAGAGAAGAATGGCAGAAACTCCCCAAATCCAGGTGTGCAAGGTTTGTTGCGTCATACCCAAGAAGACTCAAGGCTGTAATTGCTGCCAAAGGTCCTTAAACTAAGTACTGAGTAAAGGGTCTGAATACTTTCTAAAATCCTGATAAAGATAGAACGCTTCATGAATGTGCGTGTCATCCTGGAGCCCGATTTCCAAGCAGTTGTTTTCCCGGGGGCGCGGCTTCAAAAGGTAGCGCATTGTTGTGCACAACGACATGCAAGACCAGAGGTTGAGGTTGCTCCATCGGCAGTGCGTCTTCCGTCACAGGCCGCTGTTGGCCATCGCTTCTCTGCCTTTTGGCTAAGATCAAGTGGTAGTATCTGTTCTTATCAGCTTAATGTCTGATATGTCCTCTATGTGGGGACTACATATTAAACGTAGAAGGCCACCGTTGGGCAGTTTACCAAGCCGGCGAGTGTGACAGGCGGGCTGTGGCGGCCTGTGCATTTGTTAACTCTGGTTTCTCTACAAATCGTATAAGCCTTTCGCCTTTTACTAAAGACTTCCGTGGAGAGGAACACCCAAGAGATTAGAGAATTTTTCTGGTGGGCTCTGCTTTGTGACAGAGCTCTGCGTTACTGTGAAAATGATTGCTCTCTCCCTCTGAAAGCTACTCCAGCTCCAAATACTGCTCCGTGCAATTCAGCATTGTCCCAGAAATGCCGTGTCACCGGTGACGGTGTTTGTGAGGTAATATGAACCGGGGTTGTCTCGAGACCACGGTAGCCTAAAACCCCACCACCAGGGGCATGCTTATCCCTGTGTTTAATAGCCTTGATGGCATTTCTTTCTGCAAAATCCCAGAAGTCGAGTTCAGCAAAGCATGAAACAAAAAAGATAGATATTACATTACGAATAATGAGTGTTGGAATTGTATCTCACGGGTGCAGATATCAGAATAATGATTGTAGTTTGTTAGTTGTGGCATAATGGTCAGTAAAATGTAAGCACCATGATGTAGACTCTTATGTAAGAGAATCAGTGCAGCATGTGAGCCGTGTGCAAAGCATACTTACCTGACAGGAGAGATACCATGATCAAGGAGGTGGCTCACCCAGGGTGAGGCTCAGCCATTGCACTCAGGTTGTACTGTGGTGATTCCCACATGTGGGAATCTCGACTGCAAACTTTTTGATAGTAGGGGACTGCGTCTGGCTCTCCCCTGATGTGCTTGTGGGCTTACGTTGACTGCAGTGTTCAAAAGAGAATTGACTACTTATGGATTTATTGCCACCATGAATGAGCTTTTCAAATGTCTGAGACTGTTGGTTTAGTTAGCAGCACTGAACAAGGACATCATCTTCATTAATAAGGTAACATGTAACGCAGTTCATTTGTAGAAAGGATTGTGGGCAAGATTGTTGTTTGCGAACGGTTGACATCTTGTCTATGTAATTCCTCAAACGCAAATTGCTGCAGGCAGCAATGCGCCTTGATGGCATTTATTGATGCAAAATCTCAGGTGGCTGTTTGTTTTTGTTTGTTTGACCCATCTGCTTCTAGGTCTACTCAGAACCTCCGATGAATCTGTCTTGCTTTTGGGGTTCCTGTGCCAAGTCGACGTCCAGTCGTTGCGCTTTGAGTTAGAGGACAGCTGTGCTCCTATGCCCTCCCCTCGTTAGTATAGTGGACAGTATCCCTGCTTGTCACGCAGGAGACCGGGGTTCAATTCCCCGACGGGGAGCTTCTCAGGGAATGAGTTAGAGCTTGTTTTCATCCCCTCTACGTGGTGCATCGTCTAATTGGCCTATATTTAAACCCTGTCCAAATGCCTCACTGTCTTTATTGTGTATGTTGCCATCATTAGCAGGCAATGGGTCAGCAGCGAGTGGAAGCCAATCGCAAAAGGGTTGGCTGTTAGGTTGGCTTTGTGCCTGACTTTGTA
Organism: Urophycis tenuis; assembly: GCA_036785325.1. Classification (NCBI taxonomy): domain Eukaryota; kingdom Metazoa; phylum Chordata; class Actinopteri; order Gadiformes; family Phycidae; genus Urophycis; species Urophycis tenuis. The sequence goes on along the minus strand of JAXIVH010000101.1, from coordinate 200,041 downwards.
GCTCGGCAGAGGGCCACCGTCGTGCAGCTCACTGAGCCGGCGAGTGCGACAGGCGGCTCCTGGATGCATGTAGTAGTTTTAACTCTGGTTTCCCTACAAACCGTATAAAGGCTGGTTTATGCTTCTGTGTAGGGATTGCGACGTGATCACGCAATGGCCACGCCGTTGCTCGGACGCCGTCATGAGCCCGTGATACTTCTGCGGAGGGATTGTGTGGGGTTTACGTCTCAAAATGCAATTCATTGCCACACCGGTAGAGGGACCAGAATGACCATTCTGGTTATTACACACGGAGTACTAGCGAGTTAAAAAAAAGTTTACAGAAATGAAGGCCAAAAGTTATATATATATATGCTTCGACTGATTGGCGACAACGTATATATATATATATATATATGTATGTTGTCGCCATTTATTAAGGCTGTGTTTACACTGTGGCGGTGTTTACGAGTGGAAACCGGAAAAGCGATCTCCAGCCAATGTAGTTTGCAGACCAATCACAGCCAAAGCCAACGCGTTGGGACGGCGTCGCCTCGACGCGCGTCTAGGATTTGGGGAGGTGCACGTCGAGGACGTAAAGGGTCCGTAAAGGGTCCGCAAAGGGTCCTCCGTGGGTCCGCCGTCCCCCAGTGTCGCGTCGACGCGGAAGTATAAACGAAGCATAACCCAGCCTTAAGCCTTTCGCCTTTTACTAAAGACTTCAGTTGAGAGGAACACCCAATAGTTTAAGGATTTTTTTGGTGGGCTTTGCTGTGTGGGAGAGCTCTGCTTTATTGTAAAAATGCCCTTTCCTTCTCAAGGGTACCCCAGCTGCAAATGCTGCTCAGTGCAAGTCAGCATTTTCCGGAAATGCAGTGCCCCTGGCGACGGTGTGGTGCTCTGTCTTGGTGAGGTAGTATGAATTTGGGATTTCCAGGGACCACGGGAGCCTCTAACCCCACTGCCATGGGCAAGCTTATCCCTAGACATTGCAATCCTTTGTAACATTGATCATCACTGCAGTACCTGCAGTTATGTAAGACTCCCAGTTGTTTCAATTCCGATTCCTTGCCGTTTTTTCTTTCTTAACACACATCAGGTAGTGCTACATTGGACCAACTTCAGAGAAATTTCACCCTATGACAGCAGAGGTACTGTGGCTTAGCTGTTCAAAGCACCTGTCTTGTAAACAGGAGGCCCTGGGTTCAACTCCCAGCAGTACCTGTGAGTGCCCTTCTCCTAGTTTACATTGTGATGCCAGCTTTTTGTGTACCTGTAAAATATCAGAATCATCTCAACCGGACCTTTTGCTACTCCTTGAGCACCTGCAACCCATGTCTATCGCATATTACGATATTGTGAAGAAATAACTTAGCCTTTGATTGTTTGTTTGCCACACAGACAGTGCAATCCTTTGTAACATTGTTCAGAATTTTTCTATTGAAGTGTTGTGGCCCTTAACCTATCAAAACCAGTCTAACAGAGGAGATATTCAAAGTTGGGGTTCGAAATTAAAGTTGAAAGCTTTGCAAGGAGCAAGTGAACGCTACCAAAGACATGGCATGCAAAGCATTATGGTTAATTGTCAACAACTCATTTGGACTTTAAAGTTTGTTTGCGAAACACGACGTGCCAGTTGATTCTGAGCCCGGTTAGCTCAGTCGGTAGAGCATGAGACTCTTAATCTCAGGGTCGTGGGTTCGAGCCCCACATTGGGCGCAGTAGTCTTTGCAAATGATGCTGGTGTTTGCTGTACTTTTCCGTTAATCTTCTCTCTGTGCTTTGTGACACAATGGCCATACAACGTACACAGGATCTCCTAAGATAAACTCCAAAAGTACAAAGTGTTATCTGATGTGCTACTTAATCAACTTTTATTTTTCTCACGCATGCAAGGAATCATGTCAGACCACTGTTGTTGTTTTTCTCAATTTTTCGCTCCAGCAGTTCACTTTGGGTGCCAGTGGTGCTGTGGCTTAGCTGGTTAAAGTGCCTGTCTAGTAAACAGGAGATCCTGGGTTCAAATCCCAGCAGTACCTGCATTTATGTAAGACTCCCAGTTGTTTCAATTCCTTTTCCTTGCCGTTTTTTCTTTCTTAACGAACATCAGGTAGTGCTACATTGGACCAATTTCAGAGAAATTTCACCCTATGACAGCAGAGGTACTGTGGCTTAGCTGGTCAAAGCGCCTGTCTTGTAAACAGGAGACCCTGGGTTCAACTCCCAGCAGTACCTGTGATGCCAGCTTTTTGTGAACCAAAAAAATATCAGAATCATCTCAACCGTACCTTTTGCTACTCCTTGGGCACCTGCAACCCATGTCTATCGCATATTACGATATTGTGAAGAATAACTTAGCCTTTGATTGTTTGTTTGCCACACAGACAGTGCAATCCTTTGTAACATTGATCAGAATTTTTCTATTGAAGTGTTGTGGCCCTTAACCTATCAAAACCAGTCTAACAGAGGAGATATTCAAAGTTTGGGTTCAAAATTAAAGTTGAAAGCTTTGCAAGGAGCAAGTGAACTCTACCAAAGACATGGCATGCAAAGCATTCTGGTTAATTTTCAACAACTCATTTGGACTTTAAAGTTTCTTTGTGAAACACGACGTAGCAGTTGATTCTGAGCCCGGTTAGCTCAGTCGATAGAGCATGAGACTCTTAATCTCAGGGTCGTGGGTTCGAGCACCACATTTGGCAACGTAGTCTTTGCAAATGATGCTGGTGTTTGCTGTACTTTTCCGTGAATATTCTCTCTATGCTTTGTGACACAATGGGCATACAACGTACACAGGATCTCCTAAGATAAACTCCAAAAGTACAGACTGTTATCTGATGTGCTACTTAATCAACTTTTATTTTTCTCACGCATCCAAGGAATCATGTCAGACCAATGTTGTTGTTTTCTCATTTTTTCTCAAAAGGTTGGTGGTTCAAGCCCACCCAGGGACGGATGCATTTTGAGTGTGATGCCAGTCGACAAAACAAGCGTTTGACAATCAAAACTCCAAGACACCTCATGTTTCATGCATCCTCCTCTTCTAATCAGCAAATTTCCCTCATGTTGTTATACTTGGCATTTGCGTACAATAATACACAGACACCAAGACCTTCCACAAGTCGCTGTGGCGCAATCGTACTGCGTGTGCTTGTGGCTAGTGTTGTTAGGTGTAATTACATGTCACAAGTCTTCTTCATGGCTACACCATGCTGCATTTTTGTAGTGGGTGCTCAAGAAGAAGACCATCAATTCTCATTCTCCCAAGGTTCTTCAGCAGTGTTTGACATCAAAATCAAAACGCTGCCCAAAGAACCCACGACCCTGAGATTAAGAGTCTCATGCTCTACCGACTGAGCTAGCCGGGCGATGAAACTCTCTTTAGGTGTTCGTTTGGACGGACCCACAAACAGATCTGGAAGCACACAACAGCTGTTGGACATCCACAACAGTGGGTTTCACGCAAAGTTAATGATCAAATTGCCATCTTTTGACGTCCTTAGCTTTTTGTTTCCCGATTCACTGACACCACCAGCAGCAGCCTGAGGTCTCTGTGGCGCAATCGGTTAGCGCGTTCGGCTGTTAACCGAAAGGTTGGTGGTTCAAGCCCACCCAGGGACGGGTGCATTTTGAGTCATATGCCAGTCGACAAAACAAGTGTTTGACAATCAAAACTCCAAGACGCCTCATGTTTCATGCATCCGCCTCTTCTGATGAGCAAATTTCCCTCATGTTGTCATACTTGGGATTTGCGTACAACGATACACAGACACCGAGACCTGTGGCGCAATAGGCTAGCGCGTTCGGCTGTTAACTGAAAGGTTGGTGGTTCAGGGCCGGATGACTTTGAACAGACATGCAGGTTCACGAAACAAGGTGCATGTGTTAATGTAGAACTGTGTAACTGGGCACAATACAGGCAACTCTTTATCCACACATGCTTGTAGTCAAGGGGGCATGTCGTCTGAACTCAGTAAATAATTTATGTTCTTGCAAAACCTTGATACATGAGCTCAAATTTCACATGGCAATTGTTGCATGTTTGCACCTAGAAACATTGTTTGCACCATTGTTTGCACCTAGAAACAATGGCATGTTGTTAGGTGTAATTACATGTCACAAGTCTTCTTCATGGCTACACCATGCTGCCAGTGTGTTTGCTTGTGGGCAGTGCTGTTAGGTTTAATTACATGTCACAGGTCCTTTGAGCCTAACTTCTTCATGGCTACACCCTACTGTGTTATTGTAGTCGGCGTTCAAGAAGAAGCCTATAAATGCTGATTCTCCCAAGGTTCTTCAGCAGTGTTTGACATCAAAATCAAAACGCTGCCCAAAAGGAACCGCCCAACGTGGGGCTCGAACCCACGACCCTGAGATTAAGAGTCTCATGCTCTACCGACTGAGCTAGCCAGGCGTTAAAAGTTCCTTTAGCTGTTTGTTTGGAGCGACCCACACACAGATCTGGACATCCAGAACAGTGGATTTCACACAAAGTTAATGATCAAATTGTCATCTTTTGCCGTCCTTAGCCTTTTGTTTGGCCATACACTGATACCAGCAGCTGCCTGCCGTCTCTGTGGCGCAACCGGTTAGCGCGTTCGGCTGTTAACCGAAAGGTTGGTGGTTCAAGCCCACCCAGGGACGGGTGCATTTTGAGTGTGAGTCAGTCGACAAAACAAGCGTTTGACAATCAAAACTCCAAGACACCTCATGTTGCATGCATCCGCCTCTTCTAATGAGCAAATTTCCCTCATGTTGTCATACTTGGCATTTGCGTACAACGATACACAGACACCAAGACCTTCCACAAGTCTCTGTGGCACAATCGGAATGCGTGTGCTTGTGGCTAGTCTTGTTAGGTGTAATTACATGTCACAAGTGTTCTTCATGGCTACACCATGCTGTGTTTTTGGAGTGGGCGCTCAAGAAGAAGCTGCTCATTCTCCCAAGGTTCTTCAGCAGAGTTTGACATCAAAATCAAAACGCTGCCCAAAGAGAGACCACAAAAAGGCTGTCCACCGACGGTCCCCATCCAACCGGACAGAGCTTGACAGGATCTGCAGAGAAGAATGGCAGAAACTCCCCACATCCTGGTGGGAAAATTTTGTTGCGTCATGCCAAAGAAGACTTGAGGCTGTGGCAAAGGTTCTTAAACTAAGTAAACTTTCTAAAATCTTGATAAAGATAGAACGCTTCACGAATTTGCGAGAAGCTGGCCATGCTAATCTTCTCTGTATCGTTCCAATTTTAGTATATGTGGCACCGAAGTAACACCAATACAGACTGATCCTAGGACTTTTATATACCGCTACTCCTACAATGGAGATTATCTAATGGTAGGTGCTAAAATACACTGTATTTACACTGTATTTAGAAACAAACACACACATAGACTTGTCGGGCTGGGGAATTCATGGTAGAAAACTGCTACTGACAGCATTGGTGGTATAGTGGTGAGCATAGCTGCCTTCCAAGCAGTTGACCCGGGTTCGATTCCCGGCCAATGCATTTCGTTTATTTAACCAATGCCCCAGCAATTTACGAATTTCATGATCACTGTACGTATTTTTGGTTGAGGAAGAAAGGCACGTGACTATGATTCCTCACAATTCTATATAAAAAGGTAAGTCTCAAACAGAAGTAAACAATAAGAATGGGAGTCGAACATGTCGTGATAAAAGGATTAATTGTCTATCTCTTTAACCAATCCGTGACCCTTTCTGCTATTTCTGGATACAAGTACATTCTGTAAAGTGTACTAAATGCAAGTAAAATTGAAATCTAGAGCAATGCACCAGCTACGTAGGATAACTATGTATTTTTTGGTGGTTGTAGACAGGAATGTGTCTATGCTGTAAGTTGACTGACACATTTCTTGAGTCAAACACTCTCCACAAGCAGGCATTGGTGGTTCAGTGGCAGAATGTGTAGAATCACTGTATGTATTTTTGGTGGTTGCAGCATCACTGTAAGTATTTATGCTTCATCACATTTCTACCTGAAAACGAACAACCTAGAGTGATGCATCCGATGAGGATGGGATTCGAACCCACGCGTGCAGAGCACAATGGATTAGCAGTCCATCGCCTTAACCACTCGGCCACCCCATCTACTGTTCTTGTTATCAAGTGTATTTTTTTAATGTTTTGAATTGGATACGGATTAAACGTATTTAAAAAGAAATCCGGAGCACTGTTTGAAGTGCTGGTTTTTCAAGCGACAGGTTTTACAGGTACTGACTATGAAGGTTCCACGGTTCCACCGAGACTTGAACTCGGATTCAGAGTCTATCGTGCTAACCATTACACCATGAAACCTTGGTTAAGCCTTGAAAGTAATCAGAAGGTCCAAAGTTGTCTTTTTTTTAAACTGGATGTAGGTGGTCTAAAGCGACGATTGTGAAACTTGAGTCAATAGCTGGTTCTTATTGAGGAATTGGCTCCCGAAAGCAGAGGATGCCTAGTCACAATCATTGCTGTCATCCAAACAGTTATACTCTGGGCAACATATAAGTTGAACAAAAACGTTTTGCAGAGGTAATCATGTGGTTAGAGCATTGAGAAGGTACATCACCTTTAACATCTACAGATATACTTTGTCGCTTAATGGCGAACTAGGTTGTGCCAGGCTGTTGTCGGGCTGCCGAATTCATGGTAGAAAACTGCTACTGACGGCATTGGTGGTATAGTGGTGAGCATAGCTGCCTTCCAAGCAGTTGACCCGTGTTCGATTCCCGGCCAATGCATTTCATTTATTTAAACAATGCACCAGCCATGTAGAATCACTGTATGTATTTTTTGGTGGTTGTAGACAGGAATGTGACTATTCTGTAATTTGACTGACAAATGTCTTTAGTCATTTACTCCCCACAAGCAGGCATTGGTGGTTCCGTGGTATAATTCTCGCCTGCCACGCGAGAGCGAGTGTTCATGCAGCCTATTTGTTCTGTACCTCAACCTGGGCCCATTGTACTGTATGTGAGGATTACTGTGGGATATTTTTGGCCAATAAAGTAAAAAGTAATGTTGTGATCAAGTCACGATTTTGGTGGGGAGTTTGCCTTTTCTTCAGATTCCTCATGAGTGTCACAAGTGGGATTCACAACCACACCTCCAGAGGCGACTGGGAACTTATCTTGGCGTCACAGAACGCTCTGCCATCCAGACACCTTAGAGCAAAACCGAAGGCGCGAATGGCAGCCTACATTATGCTCATCTCCTCAGGAAAATCCAAAACCAAAGTAGTGCTAAGCCTTATACCATGGAATCATGATTGAATTTCGTCAGTAAACATCAGTGCAAGGCACTCACAGATTCTTCATTTCATGAATAACGATGTCAGAAGTGGGATTCGAACACACGCCTCCAGAGGAGACTGCGAACTGAACGCAGCGCCTTAGACCGCTCTGCCATCCTGACTGGTGACAACAACAAGGACAGCGTGGATCGCAGTTGTTGAGGAACTGAAAGGTTACTTCTTTATCACCGATATCTACTAATTTCACTTTGAGTAAAATTCCCTACCTCCCCGTCGGGGAATTGAACCCCGGTCTCCCGCGTGACAGGCGGGGATACTGACCACTATACTAACGAGGAACTGTGCAAGAAAATCCTCCTCGTCGTGAACAAACACTTTTATGTCTACAGGTGTAACTGAGTGTGACAAATTCAATTCTGGGAGCCAAGATGGAGCAGGAGGCAACCATTGGTTTTCAGTTGTAGAACTCTCACCGGCCATGATTTAGACCCAGAGTCGATGCAAGACCAATGCAGGGCACCCTTAAGATCAGTTCCATCCCACAATGTAAGAACAGAGGAGAGTGCAAGCTGATTGCAGGGCCTAAGACTTCTCGGCTATCCTGATCCGGAACAAAAGATGAAAAAAGATGTTTGTTAAATGATTTCAAACTTCTCATGGAAAACAGAACACAGTGATTGCTTCTTTCTCAACGACACCTCCTTCTCCCAGAATAGCACTCCATTGATTGTGTTGGGGTGAGTAAAGGGTCAAATCTTCCCATACTTGGCGTTACACATAACAAAGGGATATTGACCACTATCATAACTACAAACTGTGGGGTTCAAGGATTCTTCGTCATGAGTAAATACGGTGTCTTACAGGTGTAATTTGACTGAAAAAATTCTTGAGTCAATTACTCCCCACAAGCAGGCATTGGTGGTTCAGTGGTAGAATTCTCGCCTGCCAGGCCGGAGGCCCGTGTTCGATTCCCGGTTAATGCAAGCCTTTATTTAGATTTGTTCTGTACCTCAACCTGGGCCCATTGTACTGTATGTGAGGATTACTGTGGGATGCGTCTTGCTGAATGTCTGGCCAATAAAGTAAAAAGTAATGTTGTTATCAAACCAGGATTTTGGTGGGGAGTTTGCTTTTTCTTCGGATTCATCATGAGTGTCACAAGTGGGATTCACACCCACACCTCCAGAGGTATGGGATCAAATAAGGGTCAGAAAGATTTTCTACTTGTACAATGAAGTTCACATGTGTAATAAAGTTTTGTAGTTGTAAAAATATTTTGTGTCTATGTAAAAACATTTTGTGCATGTGTAACAAAGTTTTGAAGTTGTAAAAACATTTTGTGCATGTGTAACAAAGTTTTGAAGTTGTAAAAACATTTTGTGCATGTGTAACAAAGTTTTGAAGTTGTAAAAATAGTTTGTGTATGTGTAACAAAGTTTTGAAGTTGTAAAAATAGTTTGTGTATGTGTAACAAAGTTTTGAAGTTGTAAAAACATTTTGTGCATGTGTAAAACTAAATCCGACGGACACACAAATTTCCCACCTTCAAGTACAAAACTCAAGTTACGAGTACGAATTTTGACCCTGTTTTGACGCCTGAGTGAATAGCCAATCAGCACGTTGCTTACTGACTTGCCAATCAACCCGGTGCCAACCCACGTGCCAACCAGCCATCCAATCAAGGAGCAGCAATTTCTGCCGGCCGGGATCTGAGAGCCAACTCAAGGCTGGGTTGCTGCTTCGTTTATACTTCCGCGTCGACGCGACGCGTTGGGACGGCGGACCCAAGGCGGACCCTTTGTGGACCCTTTGCGGACCCTTTACGTCCTCGACGTGCACTTCCCCAAATCCTAGATGCGCGTCGAGGCGACGCCGTCCCAACGCGTTGGCCTTGGCTGTGATTGGTCCACGAACTACATTGGCTGGAGATCGCTTTTCCGGTTTCCACTCGTAAACACCGCCACGGTGTAAACACAGCCTTGATAAATGCTTCGACTGATTGGCGACAACACACACACACACACACACATATATATGTCCGTATGTAATGATCAGAATGGTCATCACATACGGATTACTAGCGAGTTACTTTAGATCAAGACATTAGAAAGTAATCCATAATAAACTACATAGCTGTATATTATATAAAGCAATCGTATCATATAGTCATATCTGTTGATAAAAAATTTATAAAACGTTTGCCTTCATTTCTACTCATTCTGGTCCCTCTACCAGTGTGGCAATGAATTGCATTTCGAGACGTAAGCCCCATGCAATCCCTCCGTTGAAGTATCACAGGCTCATGACGGTGTCCGAGCAACGGCGTGGCCATTGCGTGATCTCGACGCGATCCCTACGCAGAAGCATGAGTGTCATTGGCTCTCAGATCCCGGCCGGCAGAAATTACTGCTCCTTAATTGGATGGTTGGTTGGCGCGTGGCTGGGCACCGGGTTGATTGGCAAGTCAGTAAGCAACGTGCTGATTGGCTATTCACTCAGGCGTCAAAACAGGGTCAAAATTCGTACTCGTAACTTGAGTTTTGTACTTGAAGGTGGGAAATTTGTGTGTCCGTCGGATTTAGTTTTACACATGCACAAAATGTTTTTACAACTTCAAAACTTTGTTACACATACACAAACTATTTTTACAACTTCAAAACTTTGTTACACATGCACAAAATGTTTTTACAACTTCAAAACTTTGTTACACATGCACAAAATGTTTTTACAACTTCAAAACTTTGTTACACATGCACAAAATGTTTTTACATAGACACAAAATATTTTTACAACTACAAAACTTTATTACACATGTGAACTTCATTGTACAAGTACAAAATCTTTCTGACCCTTATTTGATCCCATACAGAGGTGACTGGGAACTTATCTTGGTGTCACAGAACGCTCTGCCATCCAGACACCTTAGAGCACAACCGAAGGCGCGAATGGCAGCCTAAGTTAACAGCAGCCTTACCTGACAGAGCTTGAGAGGATCTGCAGAGAAGAATGGCAGAAACTCCCCAAATCCAGGTGTGCAAGGTTTGTTGCGTCATACCCAAGAAGACTCAAGGCTGTAATTGCTGCCAAAGGTCCTTAAACTAAGTACTGAGTAAAGGGTCTGAATACTTTCTAAAATCCTGATAAAGATAGAACGCTTCATGAATGTGCGTGTCATCCTGGAGCCCGATTTCCAAGCAGTTGTTTTCCCGGGGGCGCGGCTTCAAAAGGTAGCGCATTGTTGTGCACAACGACATGCAAGACCAGAGGTTGAGGTTGCTCCATCGGCAGTGCGTCTTCCGTCACAGGCCGCTGTTGGCCATCGCTTCTCTGCCTTTTGGCTAAGATCAAGTGGTAGTATCTGTTCTTATCAGCTTAATGTCTGATATGTCCTCTATGTGGGGACTACATATTAAACGTAGAAGGCCACCGTTGGGCAGTTTACCAAGCCGGCGAGTGTGACAGGCGGGCTGTGGCGGCCTGTGCATTTGTTAACTCTGGTTTCTCTACAAATCGTATAAGCCTTTCGCCTTTTACTAAAGACTTCCGTGGAGAGGAACACCCAAGAGATTAGAGAATTTTTCTGGTGGGCTCTGCTTTGTGACAGAGCTCTGCGTTACTGTGAAAATGATTGCTCTCTCCCTCTGAAAGCTACTCCAGCTCCAAATACTGCTCCGTGCAATTCAGCATTGTCCCAGAAATGCCGTGTCACCGGTGACGGTGTTTGTGAGGTAATATGAACCGGGGTTGTCTCGAGACCACGGTAGCCTAAAACCCCACCACCAGGGGCATGCTTATCCCTGTGTTTAATAGCCTTGATGGCATTTCTTTCTGCAAAATCCCAGAAGTCGAGTTCAGCAAAGCATGAAACAAAAAAGATAGATATTACATTACGAATAATGAGTGTTGGAATTGTATCTCACGGGTGCAGATATCAGAATAATGATTGTAGTTTGTTAGTTGTGGCATAATGGTCAGTAAAATGTAAGCACCATGATGTAGACTCTTATGTAAGAGAATCAGTGCAGCATGTGAGCCGTGTGCAAAGCATACTTACCTGACAGGAGAGATACCATGATCAAGGAGGTGGCTCACCCAGGGTGAGGCTCAGCCATTGCACTCAGGTTGTACTGTGGTGATTCCCACATGTGGGAATCTCGACTGCAAACTTTTTGATAGTAGGGGACTGCGTCTGGCTCTCCCCTGATGTGCTTGTGGGCTTACGTTGACTGCAGCGTTCAAAAGAGAATTGACTACTTATGGATTTATTGCCACCATGAATGAGCTTTTCAAATGTCTGAGACTGTTGGTTTAGTTAGCAGCACTGAACAAGGACATCATCTTCATTAATAAGGTAACATGTAACGCAGTTCATTTGTAGAAAGGATTGTGGGCAAGATTGTTGTTTGCGAACGGTTGACATCTTGTCTATGTAATTCCTCAAACGCAAATTGCTGCAGGCAGCAATGCGCCTTGATGGCATTTATTGATGCAAAATCTCAGGTGGCTGTTTGTTTTTGTTTGTTTGACCCATCTGCTTCTAGGTCTACTCAGAACCTCCGATGAATCTGTCTTGCTTTTGGGGTTCCTGTGCCAAGTCGACGTCCAGTCGTTGCGCTTTGAGTTAGAGGACAGCTGTGCTCCTATGCCCTCCCCTCGTTAGTATAGTGGACAGTATCCCTGCTTGTCACGCAGGAGACCGGGGTTCAATTCCCCGACGGGGAGCTTCTCAGGGAATGAGTTAGAGCTTGTTTTCATCCCCTCTACGTGGTGCATCGTCTAATTGGCCTATATTTAAACCCTGTCCAAATGCCTCACTGTCTTTATTGTGTATGTTGCCATCATTAGCAGGCAATGGGTCAGCAGCGAGTGGAAGCCAATCGCAAAAGGGTACATCCTGTTGGCTGTTAGGTTGGCTTTGTGCCTGACTTTGTAGCTCGGCAGAGGGCCACCGTCGTGCAGCTCACTGAGCCGGCGAGTGCGACAGGCGGCTCCTGGATGCATGTAGTAGTTTTAACTCTGGTTTCCCTACAAACCGTATAAAGGCTGGTTTATGCTTCTGTGTAGGGATTGCGACGTGATCACGCAATGGCCACGCTGTTGCTCGGACGCCGTCATGAGCCCGTGATACTTCTGCGGAGGGATTGTGTGGGGTTTACGTCTCAAAATGCAATTCATTGCCACACCGGTAGAGGGACCAGAATGACCATTCTGGTTATTACACACGGAGTACTAGCGAGTTAAAAAAAAGTTTACAGAAATGAAGGCCAAAAGTTATATATATATATGCTTCGACTGATTGGCGACAACGTATATATATATATATATATATGTATGTTGTCGCCATTTATTAAGGCTGTGTTTACACTGTGGCGGTGTTTACGAGTGGAAACCGGAAAAGCGATCTCCAGCCAATGTAGTTTGCAGACCAATCACAGCCAAAGCCAACGCGTTGGGACGGCGTCGCCTCGACGCGCGTCTAGGATTTGGGGAGGTGCACGTCGAGGACGTAAAGGGTCCGTAAAGGGTCCGCAAAGGGTCCTCCGTGGGTCCGCCGTCCCCCAGTGTCGCGTCGACGCGGAAGTATAAACGAAGCATAACCCAGCCTTAAGCCTTTCGCCTTTTACTAAAGACTTCAGTTGAGAGGAACACCCAATAGTTTAAGGATTTTTTTGGTGGGCTTTGCTGTGTGGGAGAGCTCTGCTTTATTGTAAAAATGCCCTTTCCTTCTCAAGGGTACCCCAGCTGCAAATGCTGCTCAGTGCAAGTCAGCATTTTCCGGAAATGCAGTGCCCCTGGCGACGGTGTGGTGCTCTGTCTTGGTGAGGTAGTATGAATTTGGGATTTCCAGGGACCACGGGAGCCTCTAACCCCACTGCCATGGGCAAGCTTATCCCTAGACATTGCAATCCTTTGTAACATTGATCATCACTGCAGTACCTGCAGTTATGTAAGACTCCCAGTTGTTTCAATTCCGATTCCTTGCCGTTTTTTCTTTCTTAACACACATCAGGTAGTGCTACATTGGACCAACTTCAGAGAAATTTCACCCTATGACAGCAGAGGTACTGTGGCTTAGCTGTTCAAAGCACCTGTCTTGTAAACAGGAGGCCCTGGGTTCAACTCCCAGCAGTACCTGTGAGTGCCCTTCTCCTAGTTTACATTGTGATGCCAGCTTTTTGTGTACCTGTAAAATATCAGAATCATCTCAACCGGACCTTTTGCTACTCCTTGAGCACCTGCAACCCATGTCTATCGCATATTACGATATTGTGAAGAAATAACTTAGCCTTTGATTGTTTGTTTGCCACACAGACAGTGCAATCCTTTGTAACATTGTTCAGAATTTTTCTATTGAAGTGTTGTGGCCCTTAACCTATCAAAACCAGTCTAACAGAGGAGATATTCAAAGTTGGGGTTCGAAATTAAAGTTGAAAGCTTTGCAAGGAGCAAGTGAACGCTACCAAAGACATGGCATGCAAAGCATTATGGTTAATTGTCAACAACTCATTTGGACTTTAAAGTTTGTTTGCGAAACACGACGTGCTAGTTGATTCTGAGCCCGGTTAGCTCAGTCGGTAGAGCATGAGACTCTTAATCTCAGGGTCGTGGGTTCGAGCCCCACATTGGGCGCAGTAGTCTTTGCAAATGATGCTGGTGTTTGCTGTACTTTTCCGTTAATCTTCTCTCTGTGCTTTGTGACACAATGGCCATACAACGTACACAGGATCTCCTAAGATAAACTCCAAAAGTACAAAGTGTTATCTGATGTGCTACTTAATCAACTTTTATTTTTCTCACGCATGCAAGGAATCATGTCAGACCACTGTTGTTGTTTTTCTCAATTTTTCGCTCCAGCAGTTCACTTTGGGTGCCAGTGGTGCTGTGGCTTAGCTGGTTAAAGTGCCTGTCTAGTAAACAGGAGATCCTGGGTTCAAATCCCAGCAGTACCTGCATTTATGTAAGACTCCCAGTTGTTTCAATTCCTTTTCCTTGCCGTTTTTTCTTTCTTAACGAACATCAGGTAGTGCTACATTGGACCAATTTCAGAGAAATTTCACCCTATGACAGCAGAGGTACTGTGGCTTAGCTGGTCAAAGCGCCTGTCTTGTAAACAGGAGACCCTGGGTTCAACTCCCAGCAGTACCTGTGATGCCAGCTTTTTGTGAACCAAAAAAATATCAGAATCATCTCAACCGTACCTTTTGCTACTCCTTGGGCACCTGCAACCCATGTCTATCGCATATTACGATATTGTGAAGAATAACTTAGCCTTTGATTGTTTGTTTGCCACACAGACAGTGCAATCCTTTGTAACATTGATCAGAATTTTTCTATTGAAGTGTTGTGGCCCTTAACCTATCAAAACCAGTCTAACAGAGGAGATATTCAAAGTTTGGGTTCAAAATTAAAGTTGAAAGCTTTGCAAGGAGCAAGTGAACTCTACCAAAGACATGGCATGCAAAGCATTCTGGTTAATTTTCAACAACTCATTTGGACTTTAAAGTTTCTTTGTGAAACACGACGTAGCAGTTGATTCTGAGCCCGGTTAGCTCAGTCGATAGAGCATGAGACTCTTAATCTCAGGGTCGTGGGTTCGAGCACCACATTTGGCAACGTAGTCTTTGCAAATGATGCTGGTGTTTGCTGTACTTTTCCGTGAATATTCTCTCTATGCTTTGTGACACAATGGGCATACAACGTACACAGGATCTCCTAAGATAAACTCCAAAAGTACAGACTGTTATCTGATGTGCTACTTAATCAACTTTTATTTTTCTCACGCATCCAAGGAATCATGTCAGACCAATGTTGTTGTTTTCTCATTTTTTCTCAAAAGGTTGGTGGTTCAAGCCCACCCAGGGACGGATGCATTTTGAGTGTGATGCCAGTCGACAAAACAAGCGTTTGACAATCAAAACTCCAAGACACCTCATGTTTCATGCATCCTCCTCTTCTAATCAGCAAATTTCCCTCATGTTGTTATACTTGGCATTTGCGTACAATAATACACAGACACCAAGACCTTCCACAAGTCGCTGTGGCGCAATCGTACTGCGTGTGCTTGTGGCTAGTGTTGTTAGGTGTAATTACATGTCACAAGTCTTCTTCATGGCTACACCATGCTGCATTTTTGTAGTGGGTGCTCAAGAAGAAGACCATCAATTCTCATTCTCCCAAGGTTCTTCAGCAGTGTTTGACATCAAAATCAAAACGCTGCCCAAAGAACCCACGACGCTGAGATTAAGAGTCTCATGCTCTACCGACTGAGCTAGCCGGGCGATGAAACTCTCTTTAGGTGTTCGTTTGGACGGACCCACAAACAGATCTGGAAGCACACAACAGCTGTTGGACATCCACAACAGTGGGTTTCACGCAAAGTTAATGATCAAATTGCCATCTTTTGACGTCCTTAGCTTTTTGTTTCCCGATTCACTGACACCACCAGCAGCAGCCTGAGGTCTCTGTGGCGCAATCGGTTAGCGCGTTCGGCTGTTAACCGAAAGGTTGGTGGTTCAAGCCCACCCAGGGACGGGTGCATTTTGAGTCATATGCCAGTCGACAAAACAAGTGTTTGACAATCAAAACTCCAAGACGCCTCATGTTTCATGCATCCGCCTCTTCTGATGAGCAAATTTCCCTCATGTTGTCATACTTGGGATTTGCGTACAACGATACACAGACACCGAGACCTGTGGCGCAATAGGCTAGCGCGTTCGGCTGTTAACTGAAAGGTTGGTGGTTCAGGGCCGGATGACTTTGAACAGACATGCAGGTTCACGAAACAAGGTGCATGTGTTAATGTAGAACTGTGTAACTGGGCACAATACAGGCAACTCTTTATCCACACATGCTTGTAGTCAAGGGGGCATGTCGTCTGAACTCAGTAAATAATTTATGTTCTTGCAAAACCTTGATACATGAGCTCAAATTTCACATGGCAATTGTTGCATGTTTGCACCTAGAAACATTGTTTGCACCATTGTTTGCACCTAGAAACAATGGCATGTTGTTAGGTGTAATTACATGTCACAAGTCTTCTTCATGGCTACACCATGCTGCCAGTGTGTTTGCTTGTGGGCAGTGCTGTTAGGTTTAATTACATGTCACAGGTCCTTTGAGCCTAACTTCTTCATGGCTACACCCTACTGTGTTATTGTAGTCGGCGTTCAAGAAGAAGCCTATAAATGCTGATTCTCCCAAGGTTCTTCAGCAGTGTTTGACATCAAAATCAAAACGCTGCCCAAAAGGAACCGCCCAACGTGGGGCTCGAACCCACGACCCTGAGATTAAGAGTCTCATGCTCTACCGACTGAGCTAGCCAGGCGTTAAAAGTTCCTTTAGCTGTTTGTTTGGAGCGACCCACACACAGATCTGGACATCCAGAACAGTGGATTTCACACAAAGTTAATGATCAAATTGTCATCTTTTGCCGTCCTTAGCCTTTTGTTTGGCCATACACTGATACCAGCAGCTGCCTGCCGTCTCTGTGGCGCAACCGGTTAGCGCGTTCGGCTGTTAACCGAAAGGTTGGTGGTTCAAGCCCACCCAGGGACGGGTGCATTTTGAGTGTGAGTCAGTCGACAAAACAAGCGTTTGACAATCAAAACTCCAAGACACCTCATGTTGCATGCATCCGCCTCTTCTAATGAGCAAATTTCCCTCATGTTGTCATACTTGGCATTTGCGTACAACGATACACAAGACCTTCCACAAGTCTCTGTGGCACAATCGGAATGCGTGTGCTTGTGGCTAGTCTTGTTAGGTGTAATTACATGTCACAAGTGTTCTTCATGGCTACACCATGCTGTGTTTTTGGAGTGGGCGCTCAAGAAGAAGCTGCTCATTCTCCCAAGGTTCTTCAGCAGAGTTTGACATCAAAATCAAAACGCTGCCCAAAGAGAGACCACAAAAAGGCTGTCCACCGACGGTCCCCATCCAACCGGACAGAGCTTGACAGGATCTGCAGAGAAGAATGGCAGAAACTCCCCACATCCTGGTGGGAAAATTTTGTTGCGTCATGCCAAAGAAGACTTGAGGCTGTGGCAAAGGTTCTTAAACTAAGTAAACTTTCTAAAATCTTGATAAAGATAGAACGCTTCACGAATTTGCGAGAAGCTGGCCATGCTAATCTTCTCTGTATCGTTCCAATTTTAGTATATGTGGCACCGAAGTAACACCAATACAGACTGATCCTAGGACTTTTATATACCGCTACTCCTACAATGGAGATTATCTAATGGTAGGTGCTAAAATACACTGTATTTACACTGTATTTAGAAACAAACACACACATAGACTTGTCGGGCTGGGGAATTCATGGTAGAAAACTGCTACTGACAGCATTGGTGGTATAGTGGTGAGCATAGCTGCCTTCCAAGCAGTTGACCCGGGTTCGATTCCCGGCCAATGCATTTCGTTTATTTAACCAATGCCCCAGCAATTTACGAATTTCATGATCACTGTACGTATTTTTGGTTGAGGAAGAAAGGCACGTGACTATGATTCCTCACAATTCTATATAAAAAGGTAAGTCTCAAACAGAAGTAAACAATAAGAATGGGAGTCGAACATGTCGTGATAAAAGGATTAATTGTCTATCTCTTTAACCAATCCGTGACCCTTTCTGCTATTTCTGGATACAAGTACATTCTGTAAAGTGTACTAAATGCAAGTAAAATTGAAATCTAGAGCAATGCACCAGCTACGTATGATAACTATGTATTTTTTGGTGGTTGTAGACAGGAATGTGTCTATGCTGTAAGTTGACTGACACATTTCTTGAGTCAAACACTCTCCACAAGCAGGCATTGGTGGTTCAGTGGCAGAATGTGTAGAATCACTGTATGTATTTTTGGTGGTTGCAGCATCACTGTATGTATTTATGCTTCATCACATTTCTACCTGAAAACGAACAACCTAGAGTGATGCATCCGATGAGGATGGGATTCGAACCCACGCGTGCAGAGCACAATGGATTAGCAGTCCATCGCCTTAACCACTCGGCCACCCCATCTACTGTTCTTGTTATCAAGTGTATTTTTTTAATGTTTTGAATTGGATACGGATTAAACGTATTTAAAAAGACATCCGGAGCATTGTTTGAAGTGCTGGTTTTTCAAGCGACAGGTTTTACAGGTACTGACTATGAAGGTTCCACGGTTCCACCGAGACTTGAACTCGGATTCAGAGTCTATCGTGCTAACCATTACACCATGAAACCTTGGTTAAGCCGTGAAAGTAATCAGAAGGTCCAAAGTTGTCTTTTTTTTAAACTGGATGTAGGTGGTCTAAAGCGACGATTGTGAAACTTGAGTCAATAGCTGGTTCTTATTGAGGAATTGGCTCCCGAAAGCAGAGGATGCCTAGTCACAATCATTGCTGTCATCCAAACAGTTATACTCTGGGCAACATATAAGTTGAACAAAAACGTTTTGCAGAGGTAATCATGTGGTTAGAGCATTGAGAAGGTACATCACCTTTAACATCTACAGATATACTTTGTTGCTTAATGGCGAACTAGGTTGTGCCAGGCTGTTGTCGGGCTGCCGAATTCATGGTAGAAAACTGCTACTGACGGCATTGGTGGTATAGTGGTGAGCATAGCTGCCTTCCAAGCAGTTGACCCGGGTTCGATTCCCGGCCAATGCATTTCATTTATTTAAACAATGCACCAGCCATGTAGAATCACTGTATGTATTTTTTGGTGGTTGTAGACAGGAATGTGACTATTCTGTAATTTGACTGACAAATGTCTTTAGTCATTTACTCCCCACAAGCAGGCATTGGTGGTTCCGTGGTATAATTCTCGCCTGCCACGCGAGAGCGAGTGTTCATGCAGCCTATTTGTTCTGTACCTCAACCTGGGCCCATTGTACTGTATGTGAGGATTACTGTGGGATATTTTTGGCCAATAAAGTAAAAAGTAATGTTGTGATCAAGTCACGATTTTGGTGGGGAGTTTGCCTTTTCTTCAGATTCCTCATGAGTGTCACAAGTGGGATTCACAACCACACCTCCAGAGGCGACTGGGAACTTATCTTGGCGTCACAGAACGCTCTGCCATCCAGACACCTTAGAGCAAAACCGAAGGCGCGAATGGCAGCCTACATTATGCTCATCTCCTCAGGAAAATCCAAAACCAAAGTAGTGCTAAGCCTTATACCATGGAATCATGATTGAATTTCGTCAGTAAACATCAGTGCAAGGCACTCACAGATTCTTCATTTCATGAATAACGATGTCAGAAGTGGGATTCGAACACACGCCTCCAGAGGAGACTGCGAACTGAACGCAGCGCCTTAGACCGCTCTGCCATCCTGACTGGTGACAACAACAAGGACAGCGTGGATCGCAGTTGTTGAGGAACTGAAAGGTTACTTCTTTATCACCGATATCTACTAATTTCACTTTGAGTAAAATTCCCTACCTCCCCGTCGGGGAATTGAACCCCGGTCTCCCGCGTGACAGGCGGGGATACTGACCACTATACTAACGAGGAACTGTGCAAGAAAACCCTCCTCGTCGTGAACAAACACTTTTATGTCTACAGGTGTAACTGAGTGTGACAAATTCAATTCTGGGAGCCAAGATGGAGCAGGAGGCAAGCATTGGTTTTCAGTTGTAGAACTCTCACCGGCCATGATTTAGACCCAGAGTCGATGCAAGACCAATGCAGGGCACCCTTAAGATCAGTTCCATCCCACAATGTAAGAACAGAGGAGAGTGCAAGCTGATTGCAGGGCCTAAGACTTCTCGGCTATCCTGATCCGGAACAAAAGATGAAAAAAGATGTTTGTTAAATGATTTCAAACTTCTCATGGAAAACAGAACACAGTGATTGCTTCTTTCTCAACGACACCTCCTTCTCCCAGAATAGCACTCCATTGATTGTGTTGGGGTGAGTAAAGGGTCAAATCTTCCCATACTTGGCGTTACACATAACAAAGGGATATTGACCACTATCATAACTACAAACTGTGGGGTTCAAGGATTCTTCGTCATGAGTAAATACGGTGTCTTACAGGTGTAATTTGACTGAAAAAATTCTTGAGTCAATTACTCCCCACAAGCAGGCATTGGTGGTTCAGTGGTAGAATTCTCGCCTGCCAGGCCGGAGGCCCGTGTTCGATTCCCGGTTAATGCAAGCCTTTATTTAGATTTGTTCTGTACCTCAACCTGGGCCCATTGTACTGTATGTGAGGATTACTGTGGGATGCGTCTTGCTGAATGTCTGGCCAATAAAGTAAAAAGTAATGTTGTTATCAAACCAGGATTTTGGTGGGGAGTTTGCTTTTTCTTCGGATTCATCATGAGTGTCACAAGTGGGATTCACACCCACACCTCCAGAGGTATGGGATCAAATAAGGGTCAGAAAGATTTTCTACTTGTACAATGAAGTTCACATGTGTAATAAAGTTTTGTAGTTGTAAAAATATTTTGTGTCTATGTAAAAACATTTTGTGCATGTGTAACAAAGTTTTGAAGTTGTAAAAACATTTTGTGCATGTGTAACAAAGTTTTGAAGTTGTAAAAACATTTTGTGCATGTGTAACAAAGTTTTGAAGTTGTAAAAATAGTTTGTGTATGTGTAACAAAGTTTTGAAGTTGTAAAAATAGTTTGTGTATGTGTAACAAAGTTTTGAAGTTGTAAAAACATTTTGTGCATGTGTAAAACTAAATCCGACGGACACACAAATTTCCCACCTTCAAGTACAAAACTCAAGTTACGAGTACGAATTTTGACCCTGTTTTGACGCCTGAGTGAATAGCCAATCAGCACGTTGCTTACTGACTTGCCAATCAACCCGGTGCCAACCCGGTGCCAACCCAGGCGCCAACCAGCCATCCAATCAAGGAGCAGCAATTTCTGCCGGCCGGGATCTGAGAGCCAACTCAAGGCTGGGTTGCTGCTTCGTTTATACTTCCGCGTCGACGCGACGCGTTGGGACGGCGGACCCAAGGCGGACCCTTTGTGGACCCTTTGCGGACCCTTTACGTCCTCGACGTGCACTTCCCCAAATCCTAGATGCGCGTCGAGGCGACGCCGTCCCAACGCGTTGGCTTTGGCTGTGATTGGTCCACGAACTACATTGGCTGGAGATCGCTTTTCCGGTTTCCACTCGTAAACACCGCCACGGTGTAAACACAGCCTTGATAAATGCTTCGACTGATTGGCGACAACACACACACACACACACACATATATATGTCCGTATGTAATGATCAGAATGGTCATCACATACGGATTACTAGCGAGTTACTTTAGATCAAGACATTAGAAAGTAATCCATAATAAACTACATAGCTGTATATTATATAAAGCAATCGTATCATATAGTCATATCTGTTGATAAAAAATTTATAAAACGTTTGCCTTCATTTCTACTCTAAACTTTTTTTTAACTCGCTACTAATCTGTATGTAGTGACCAGAATGGTCATTCTGGTCCCTCTACCAGTGTGGCAATGAATTGCATTTCGAGACGTAAGCCCCATGCAATCCCTCCGTTGAAGTATCACAGGCTCATGACGGTGTCCGAGCAACGGCGTGGCCATTGCGTGATCTCGACGCGATCCCTACGCAGAAGCATGAGTGTCATTGGCTCTCAGATCCCGGCCGGCAGAAATTACTGCTCCTTAATTGGATGGTTGGTTGGCGCGTGGCTGGGCACCGGGTTGATTGGCAAGTCAGTAAGCAACGTGCTGATTGGCTATTCACTCAGGCGTCAAAACAGGGTCAAAATTCGTACTCGTAACTTGAGTTTTGTACTTGAAGGTGGGAAATTTGTGTGTCCGTCGGATTTAGTTTTACACATGCACAAAATGTTTTTACAACTTCAAAACTTTGTTACACATACACAAACTATTTTTACAACTTCAAAACTTTGTTACACATGCACAAAATGTTTTTACAACTTCAAAACTTTGTTACACATGCACAAAATGTTTTTACAACTTCAAAACTTTGTTACACATGCACAAAATGTTTTTACATAGACACAAAATATTTTTACAACTACAAAACTTTATTACACATGTGAACTTCATTGTACAAGTACAAAATCTTTCTGACCCTTATTTGATCCCATACAGAGGTGACTGGGAACTTATCTTGGTGTCACAGAACGCTCTGCCATCCAGACACCTTAGAGCACAACCGAAGGCGCGAATGGCAGCCTAAGTTAACAGCAGCCTTACCTGACAGAGCTTGAGAGGATCTGCAGAGAAGAATGGCAGAAACTCCCCAAATCCAGGTGTGCAAGGTTTGTTGCGTCATACCCAAGAAGACTCAAGGCTGTAATTGCTGCCAAAGGTCCTTAAACTAAGTACTGAGTAAAGGGTCTGAATACTTTCTAAAATCCTGATAAAGATAGAACGCTTCATGAATGTGCGTGTCATCCTGGAGCCCGATTTCCAAGCAGTTGTTTTCCCGGGGGCGCGGCTTCAAAAGGTAGCGCATTGTTGTGCACAACGACATGCAAGACCAGAGGTTGAGGTTGCTCCATCGGCAGTGCGTCTTCCGTCACAGGCCGCTGTTGGCCATCGCTTCTCTGCCTTTTGGCTAAGATCAAGTGGTAGTATCTGTTAATATCAGCTTAATGTCTGATATGTCCTCTATGTGGGGACTACATATTAAACGTAGAAGGCCACCGTTGGGCAGTTTACAAAGCCGGCGAGTGTGACAGGCGGGCTGTGGCTGCATCAAGTTTTAACTCTGGTTTCTCTACAAATCGTATAAGCCTTTCGCCTTTTACTAAAGACTTCCGTGGAGAGGAACACCCAAGAGATTAGAGAATTTTTCTGGTGGGCTCTGCTTTGAGACAGAGCTCTGCGTTACTGTGAAAATAATTGCTCTCTCCCTCTGAAAGCTACTCCAGCTCCAAATGCTGCTCCGTGCAA
Organism: Urophycis tenuis; assembly: GCA_036785325.1. NCBI lineage: Eukaryota > Metazoa > Chordata > Actinopteri > Gadiformes > Phycidae > Urophycis > Urophycis tenuis. The sequence continues at coordinate 176,906 of JAXIVH010000101.1, read as the reverse complement.
TTCAGCATTGTCCAAGAAATGCCGTGTCACCGGTGACGGTGTTTGTGAGGTAATATGAACCGGGGTTGTCTCGAGACCACGGTAGCCTAAAACCCCACCACCAGGGGCATGCTTATCCCTGTGTTTAATAGCCTTGATGGCATTTCTTTCTGCAAAATCCCAGAAGTCGAATTCAGCAAAGCATGAAACAAAAAAGATAGATATTACATTACGAATAATGAGTGTTGGAATTGTGTCTCACGGGTGCAGATATCAGAAAAATGATCGTAGTTTGTTAGTTGTGGCATAATGGTCAGTAAAATGTAAGCACCATGATGTAGACTCTTATGTAAGAGAATCAGTGCAGCATGTGAGCCGTGTGCAAAGCATACTTACCTGACAGGAGAGATACCATGATCAAGGAGGTGGCTCACCCAGGGTGAGGCTCAGCTATTGCACTCAGGTTGTACTGTGGTGATTCCCACATGTGGGAATCTCGACTGCAAACTTTTTGATAGTAGGGGACTGCGTCTGGCTCTCCCCTGATGTGCTTGTGGGCTTACGTTGACTGCAGCCGCCAACAGAGAATTGACTATATATGGAATTATTGCCACCATGAATGAGCTTTTCAAATGTCTGAGACTGTTGGTTTAGTTAGCAGCACTGAACAAGGACATCATCTTCATTAATAAGGTAACAAGTAACACAGTTCATTTGTAGATTGTTGTTTGCGAACGGTTGACATCTTGTCTATGTAATTCCTCAAACGCAAATTGCTGCAAGCAGCAATGCGCCTTGATGGCATTTATTGATGCAAAATCTCAGGTGGCTGTTTGTTTTTGTTTGTTTGACCCATCTGCTTCAAGGTCTACTCAGAACCTCCGATGAATCTGTCTTGCTTTTGGGGTTCCTGTGCCAAGTCGACGTCCAGTCGTTGCGCTTTGAGTTAGAGGACAGCTGTGCTCCTATGCCCTCTCCTCGTTAGTATAGTGGACAGTATCCCTGCTTGTCACGCAGGAGACCGGGGTTCAATTCCCCGACGGGGAGCTTCTCAGGGAATGAGTTACAGCTTGTTTTCATCCACTCTACGTGGTGCATCGTCTAATTGGCCTATATTTAAACCCTGTCCAAATGCCTCACTGTCTTTATTGTGTATGCTGCCATCATTAGCAGGCAATGGCTTCGCAGCGAGTGAAAGCCAATCGCAAAAGGGTTAAAAGGGTGTTTGCTGTTAGGTTGGCTTTGTGCCTGACTTTGTAGGTCGGCAGAGGGCCACCGTCGTGCAGCTCACTGAGCCGGCGAGTGTGACAGGCGGCTCCTGAATGCATGTAGTAGTTTTAACTCTGGTTTCTCTACAAACCGTATAAAGGCTGGTTTATGCTTCTGCGCAGGGATTGCATCGTGATCATGCAATGGCCACACCGTTGCTCGGAGGCCGTCATGAGCCCATGATACTTCTGCGGAGGGATTGCGTGGGGTTTACGTCTCAAAATGCAATTCATTGCCACACCGGTAGAGGGACCAGAATGACCATTCTGGTTATTACACACGGAGTACTAGCGAGTTAAAAAAAAGTTTACAGAAATGAAGGCAAAAGTTTTATATATATATGCTTCGACTGATTGCCGACAACGTATATATATATATATATATATATATATATATATATATATATATATATGTTGTCGCCATTTATTAAGGCTGTGTTTACACTGTGGCGGTGTTTACGAGTGGAAACCGGAAAAGTGATCTCCAGCCAATGTAGTTTGCGGACCAATCACAGCCAAAGCCAACGCGTTGGGACGGCGTCGCCTCGACGCACATCTAGGATTTGGGGAGGTGCACGTCGAGGACTTAAAGGGTCCGTAAAGGGTCCACAAAGGGTCCGCCGTGGGTCCGCCGTCCCCCAGTGTCGCGTCGACGCGGAAGTATAAACAAAGCATAACCCAGCCTTGGGGCCACATTGGGCGCAGTAGTCTTTGCAAATGATGCTGGTGTTTGCTGTACTTTTCCGTCAATCTTCTCTCTATGCTTTGTGACACAATGGCCATACAACGTACACAGGATCTCCTAAGATAAACTCCAAAAGTACAGAGTGTTATCTGATGTGCTACTTAATCAACTTTTATTTTTCTCACGCATGCAAGGAATCATGTCAGACCACTGGTGTTGTTTTCTCAATTTTTCGCTCCAGCAGTTCACTTTGGGTGCCAGTGGTGCTGTGGCTTAGCTGGTTAAAGTGCCTCTCTAGTAAACAGGAGATCCTGGGTTCAAATCCCAGCAGTCCCTGCAGTTATGTAAGACTCCCAGTTGTTTCAATTACTTTTCCTTGCCATTTTTTCTTTATTAACGCACATCTGGTACATTGGACAAATTTCAGAGAAATTTCACCGTACGACAGCAGAGGTACCTGTGATTGCCCTTTTCCTAATTTACATTGTGATGCCAGCTTTTTGTTGTTTGATTGTTTGATTGTTTGTTTGCCACATAGACAGTTTAATCCTTTCTACCATTGATCAGAATTTTTCTATTGAAGTGTTGTGGCCCTCAAGGGGCAGTTACATTAACGGCTTTTTAGGCCAGTAGCATCGTCTTGAATTTGATGCAAGCCACTACAGGGAGCCAGTGGAGGAAGAGGGGGGTCACGTGGGAGAATTTGTGTTGGTTGAACACGAGGCGTGCTGCAGCGTTCTGGATCCGCTGCAACAATTTAATCACGGTTGCAGGGAGTCCAGCTAAGAGTGAGTTGCAGTAGTCGAGGTGGGAGATGACGTGCTTGGGTCAGGAGCTTTGTCGCTTCCCTCATGAGGACAGGCCGGATCCTGCCGATGTTGTAGAGAGTAAATCTACAGGATCGGGTCACTGCAGTGATGTTTGCAGTGCAGGACAGTTGGTTGTTGAGTATTACGCCCAGGTTCCTTGCGGTCAGTGAGGCAGATACAGTGAAGCCCTCGACGGAGACCAGTAGGTCCCTGTGAGGGCAGTCTTTTCTCTCTTGTGTTTTTTTTTATTATCATACATTTTTACATATATCTTTTATATATTTCATATTTTTCATGAACCGGAGAGAGAATAGTGTGTGTATGTGTAGATGCCTGAGAGTGTGACAGAGTCTATCCTCCCCATTCCACTGGTCAGGTGACTGCTCTGCCCTTCATATGAATCTTAATTGTTTATTATTTATGGTATTTAATTTCTTATGTATTTCCTATTCTATTCTTTCTATTAATTTTATTTTATTAGACGTGCAGTTTATGATCAGCCCGTTTGCGGTGCGGCGAATCTGGCTGTGGTTGGCCTCCCGGGACCCCAGCCCCTTGGGCCCTTACCAGCTTCTGTGTGGGCCTACTGCCCCTGAGGCCCTCGGAAAAAAGGAAAAAAATATAACACACACAAAAAAAATTCAACATCACCTTAGCTCTGGCCCTTCCTCAGACCCCAAATGCCGCAATTCCCCCCATAACCTCCAGCCACACACACATTTCGTTCACAAGAAGAAAAGAAAAAATATATGTATATTTTCCCTAAAAAAAGACAATAAATCTAAAAAAAGAAAACAAGGACAGAAAGGGAAGGTGTTATGCCAGCGCACAAAATGTCTTTGACAAACAAAAAAAGAACAGAAACAAAAACCTACCCGTAACCAAAGCATTCTGGTTAATTTTCAACAACTCATTTGGACTTTAAAGTTTCTTTGTGAAACACGACGTAGCAGTACATTCTGAGCCAGGTTATCTCAGTCGGTAGAGCATGAGACTCTTAATCTCAGGGTCGTGGGTTCGAGCACCACATTGGGCATCGTAGTCTTTGCAAATGATGCTGGTGTTTGCTGTACTTTTCCGTGAATATTCTCTCTATGCTTTGTGACACAATGGGCATACAACGTACACAGGATCTCCTAAGATAAACTCCAAAAGTACAGAGTGTTATCTGACTTAATCAACTTTTATTTTTCTCACGCATCCAAGGAATCATGTCAGACCAATGTTGTTGTTTTCTCATTTTTTCTCAAAAGGTTGGTGGTTCAAGCCCACCCAGGGACGGATGCATTTTGAATGTAATGCCAGTCGACAAAACAAGCGTTTGACAATCAAAACTCCAAGACACCTCATGTTTCATGCATCCTCCTCTTCTAATCAGCAAATTTCCCTCATGTTGTTATACTTGGCATTTGCGTACAATAATACACAGACACCAAGACCTTCCACAAGTCGTCTTCATGGCTACAACATGCTGTGTTTTTGTAGTGGGCGCTCAAGAAGAAGACCATCAATGCTCATTCTCCCAAGGTTCTTCAGCAGTGTTTGACATCAAAATCAAAACGCTGCCCAAAGATAACCGCCCAACGTGGGGCTCGAACCCACGACCCTGAGATTAAGAGTCTCATGCTCTACCGACTGAGCTAAAGGCAATGAAAGGTGTTAGTTTGGAGGGACACACGCACATATCTGGAAGCACACAACAGCTGTTGGACATCCACAACAGTGGGTTTCACGCAAAGTTAATGATCAAATTGCCATCCTTTGACGTCCTTAGCTTTTTGTTTGGCGATGCACTGACACCAGCAGCAGCAGCCTGAGGTCTCTGTGGCGCAATCGGTTAGCGCGTTCGGCTGTTAACCGAAAGGTTGGTGGTTCAAGCCCACCCAGGGACGAGTGCATTTTGAGTCATATGCCAGTCAACAAAACAAGCGTTTGACAATCAAAACTCCAAGACGCCTCATGTTGCATGCATCCGCCTCTTCTAATGAGCAAATTTCCCTCATGTTGTCATACTTGGCATTTGCGTACGACGATACACAGACACCGAGACCTTCCCCAAGTCTCTGTGGCGCAATCGGAATGCGTGTGCTTGTGGCTAGTCTTGTTAGGTGTAATTACATGTCACAAGTGTTCTTCATGACTACACCATGCTGTGTTTTTGCAGTGGGCGCTCAAGAAGAAGCCCATCAATGCTCATTCTCCCAAGGTTTGACAGGGTTTGACATCAAAATCAAAACGCTGCCCAAAGAGAGACCACAAAAAGGCTGTCCACCGACGGTCCCCATCCAACTGGACAGAGCTTGACAGGATCCTCAGAGAAGAATGGCAGAAACTCCCCACATCCTGGTGTGCAAATTTTGTTGCGTCATGCCAAAGAAGACTTGAGGCTGTCATTGCTGCCAAAGGCCCTTAAACTAAGTGCTGAGTAAAGGGTATATAAAGTCTGAATACTTTCTAAAATCCTGATAAAGATAGAACGCTTCATGAATATGCGTGTCATCCTGGAGCCCGATATCCAAGCAGTTGTTTTCCCGGGGGCGCGGCTTCAAAAGGTAGCGCATTGTTGTGCACAACAACATGCAAGACCAGAGGTTGAGGTTGCTCCATCGGCAGTGCGTGTTCCGTCACAGGCCGCTGTTGGCCATCGCTTCTCTGCCTTTTGGCTAAGATCAAGTGGTAGTATCTGTTCTTATCAGCTTAATGTCTGATATGTCCTCTATGTGGGGACTACATATTAAACATAGAGGGCCACCGTTGGGCAGTTTACCAAGCCGGCGAGTCCGACAGGCGGGCCGTAGCAGGAGGCGCATGCTTTAACTCTGGTTTCTCTGCAAATCGTATAAGACTTTCGCCTTTTACTAAAGACTTCCGTGGAGAGGAACACCCAAGAGTTTAGGGAATTTTTCTGGTGGGCTTTGCCATGCGGCAGAGCTCTGCTTTATTGTGAAAATAATTGCTCTCTCCCTCTGAAAGCTACTCCAGCTCCAAATGCTGCTCCGTGCAATTCAGCATTGTCCCAGAAATGCCGTGTCACCGGTGACGGTGTGCCGCTCTGTTTGTGAGGTAATATGAATCGGGGTTGTCCAGAGACCTCGGTAGCCTAAAACCCCACCACGAGGGGGGTGTTTAATAGCCTTGATGACATTTCTTTCTGCAAAATCCCAGAAGTCGAATACAGCAAAGCATGAAACAAAAAAGATAGAGCTATACACCACTTACATTACGAATAATGAGTGTTGGAATTGTATCTTACGGGTGCAGATATCACAATAATGATTGTAGTTTGTTAGTTGTGGCATAATGCTCAGTAAAATGTAAGCACCATGATGTAGACTCTTATGTGAGAGAATCGGTTCAGCATGTGAGCCGTGTATAAGGCATACTTACCTGGCAGGGGAGATACCATGATCAAGAAGGCGGTTCACCCAGGGTGAGGCTCAGCCATTGCACTACGGTTGTGCTGACCTCGGCGAATTCCCCACATTTGGAATCTCGACTGCACAATTTCTGGTAGAGGGAGACTGCGTCCGCGCTCTCCCCTGATGTGTTTGTGGGAAAAGAAATACCAAGTTTAGCTTACGTTGACAGCAGCTATCAACAGGGAATTGACTAGATATGGAATTTATGCCACAATGAATGAGCTTTTCAAATGTCTGAGATTGTTGGTTTAGTTATCAGCACCGAACAAGGACATCATCTTCATTAATAAGGTAACATGTAACGCAGTTCATTTGTAGAAAGGACTGTGGGCAAGAATGTTGTTTGCGAACGGTTGACATCTTGTCTATGTAATTCCTCAATCGCAAATTGCCGCAGGCAGCAATGCCCCTTGATGGCATTTATTGATGCAAAATCTCAGGTGGCTGTTTGTTTTTGTTTGTTTGACCCATCTGCTTCCAGGGGGGTGTACTACGAAGCTCGATTAGTGGGTTAGCGAGGTATGTTGAGCTCAAAGCCTGGGTTAGCTGTCATACGAAAGTCGCTCTCTTTAAGCGGAGCTATATCACCATGGTAACTTATGCTCGCAACCAAACCTGGTCGGGAGGAGGTTTTCAGCTAACTTTCCGATTAGATCGGCTACTTAAAGCCCCCTAGTCAGGGTGTTTCGCTGAGTTTTTTCTTCTTATTTGCTACAGGTAATCAACATCAGATGAAAGGTTAGAGCCTATCCTATTGCAAATCATAGGCTACATTCGCCTGAAATTATTGCAACTTACCACATTGAATATACAGTATATATATATTTTTTAGAATAGAATAGAATAAAATAAAATACTCTTTTTTGTGCTTATTAAGGACGGTCGTGCTAACACCCAATCTAGATGGGGCAAAAGGCATGATGATGGACAGGCAAGATATGAACACCGGTCGCTGGTGTGCAGTTCACATAATCCACCACATCACCGTCACTACCTTCTGGCACATGCAATACTTTTTTACAGATAGGATGTATTTGAAATGAATTCCCTAAATAACAGAATAAATCAGGTTGCTTCTGCATTTTACAATCATATGCACTTCTCAAAATGTAAGGATGGAACAGCGGTCTAGGGCGCTGCGTTTGGGTCACAATCTCCCCTGGAGTCGTGGGTTCGAATCCCACCTCTGACAAGTAATTTGCGTGCACTGTTGCTCCGTATATATTTATAGTTATTTTACTTATATTTTTACTACTGTTTTTCTCTTGCACCAATTGCACCAAGTCAAATTCCTTGTAGGTGCAAACCTACTTGGCAATAAACTTGTTTCTGAATCTGATTCTGATTAATGGCGAACAATTCTGCATTCGGCATAGTTATTTTTAGACAATTAGGCTATGCAGAATGTTACTCACTTACGCACAGAATCTGCTATTTTTTGCCAGCACACCTCCTTAGCCTTATTATGGGCAATTGCCCCTTGCCGTTATTTTCTTTTTAAACTCCTCGTTTTTTGTTCATAACGACTACTTGCTCCTCCTGAGTGAAGTACATAGCCCGCTTCTCCCTTTTTGCTCCGTCGGATCCATTGCGTCATGGTGAATAACGTTGGGTTACGCCTCTTTTACGGGAACGCGCATCAAAACCAATCAAAACTAAAGCGGAAAACCTGGCTCGACAAATCAAATCGTAAGTGAGCTTCGTGGTACCGTTTAACTCTGATTGCGACTTTCGTATTTGTCGATCCAGGTTATCCAAAGAAAGCCTGGGTATGTTAATCGAGGTTCGTAGTACACCCCCCAGGTCTCCTCAGAAACTCCGATGAATCTGTCTTGCTTTTGGGGTTCCTGTGCCAAGTCGACGTCCAGTCGTTGCGCTTTGACTCAGAGGACTGCTGTGCTCCTATGCCCTCTCCTCGTTAGTATAGTGGACAGTTTCCCTGCTTGTCACGCAGGAGGCCGGGATTCAATTTCCCGACGGAGAGCTTCTCAGGGAGTGGGTTAGAGCTTGTTTTGTTAAGCTTGTTAGAGCTTATTTAAACCCTGTCCAAATGCCTCACTGTCTTTATTGTGTATGCTGCCGTCATTAGCAGGCAATGGGTTCGCAGCGAGTGAAAGCCAATCGCAAAAGGGCGGATCCTGTTGGCTGTTAGGTTGGCTTTGTGCCTGACTTTGTAGGTCGGCAGAGGGCCACCGTCGTGCAGCTCACTGAGGCGGCGAGTGCGACAGGCGGCTCCTGGACGCATGGAGTCGTTTTGACTCTGGTTTCTCTACAAACCGTATAAGCCTTTCGCCTTTTACTAAAGACTTCCGTGGAGAGGAACACCCAAGAGTTTAGGGAATTTTTTGGTGGGCTTTGCTGTGTGGCAGAGCTCTGCTTTATTGTAAAAATGATTGTCCTTTCCTTCTCAAAGGCACCCCAGCTGCAAATGCTGCTCAGTGCAAGTCAGCATTTCTCGGAAATGCAGCGCCACTGGCGACTGTGATGTGCGCTATCTTGGTGAGGTAGTACAAATTTGGGATTTCCAGGGACCACGGGAGCCTCTAACCCCACTGCCATGGGCACGCTTATCCCTGTGTTCTGGGTCTACTCAGAACCTCGGATGAATCTCTCTTGCTTTTGGGGTTCCTGTGCCAAGTCCACGTCCAGTCTTTGTGGTTTGACTCAGACGTCTGCTGTGCTTCCATTCCCTCTCCTCGTTAGTATAGTGGACGGTATCCCTGGCAGGAGAGTGGGGTTTAATTCCCCGACGGGGAGCTTCTCAGGGAGTGCATGGCTGTTTGTTTTCATCGCTCTTCATCAGCTGCTGGCCTTGTAAACCTCCTGAGAATAGAACAAGTGTAACAAAACACGAATCCCAGCAGTTGTAACAGAATCCCGCTGACAGAAGATTGAGCCCATGGCCCAGAGCTTGACCCCAAATCCAGGTGTGCAAAGTTTCTTGCGTCATACCCAAGAAGACTTGAGGCTGTATTTGCTGCCAAAGGTCCTTAAACTAAGTAAAGGGTCTGAATACTTTCTAAAATCTTGATAAAGATAGAACACTTCACGAATTTGCGAGAAGCGGGCCCTGCTAATCTTCTCTGTATCGTTCCAATTTTAGTATATGTGGCACCGAAGTAACACCAATACAGACTGATCCTAGGACTTTTATATACCGCTACTCCTACAATGGAGATTATCTAATGGTGGGTGCTAAAATACACTGTATTTACACTGTATTTAGAAATACACTGTATTTAGAAACAAACACACACATACACTTGTCGGGCTGCGGAATTCATGGTAGAAAACTGCTACTGACGGCATTGGTGGTATAGTGGTGAGCATAGCTGCCTTCCAAGCAGTTGACCGGGGTTCGATTCCCGGCCAATGCATTTCATTTATTTAAACAATGCACCAGCCATGTAGAATCACTGTATGTATTTTTTGGTGGTTGTAGACAGGAATGTGACTATTCTGTAATTTGACTGACAAATGTCTTGAGTAATTTACTCCCCACAAGCAGGCATTGGTGGTTCCGTGGTATAATTCTCGCCTGCCACGCAAGAGGCGCGTGTTCATGCAGCCTATATGTAGATTTGTTCTGTACCTCAACCTGGGCCCATTGTACTGTATGTGAGGATTACTGTGGGATATGTTTGGCCAATAAAGTAAAAAAGTAATGTTGTGATCAAGTCACGATTTTGGTGGGGAGTTTGCCATTTCTTCGGATTCCTCATGAGTGTCACAAGTGGGATTCACAACCACACCTCCAGAGGCGACTGGGAACTTATCTTGGCGTCACAGAACGCTCTGCCATCCAGACACCTTAGAGCAAAACCGAAGGCGCGAATGGCAGCCTACATTATGCTCATCTCCTCAGGAAAATCCAAAGTAAGCCTGAATTTCGTCAGTAAACACCAGTGCTCAATGCAAGGCACTCACAGATTCTTTATTTCATGAATAACGATGTCAGAAGTGGGATTCGAACACACGCCTCCAGAGGAGACTGCGAACTGAACGCAGCGCCTTAGACCGCTCTGCCATCATGACTGGTGACAACAACAAGGACAGCGTGGATCGCAGTTGTTGAGGACCTGAAAGGTTACTTCTTTATCACCGATATCTACTAATTTCACTTTGAGTAAAATTCCCTACCTCCCCGTCGGGGAATTGAACCCCGGTCTCCCGCGTGACAGGCGGGGATACTGACCACTATACTAACGAGGAACTGTGCAAGAAAATCCTCCTCGTCGTCAATAACACTTTTATGTCTACAGGTGTAACTGAGTGTGACAAATTCAATTCTGGGAGCCAAGATGGAGCAGGAGGCAAGCATTGGTTTTCAGTTGTAGAACTCTCACCGGCCATGATTTAGACCCAGAGTCGATTCAAGACCAATGCAGGGCACCCTTAAGATCAGTTCCGTCCCACAATGTAAGAACAGAGGAGAGTGCAAGCTGATTGCAGGGCCTAAGACTTCTCGGCTATCCTGATCCGGAACAAAAGATGAAAAAAGATGTTTGTTAAATTATTTCAAACTTCTCATGGAAAACAGAACACTCCAATAGCACTCCATTGATTGTGTTGGGTTGAGTAAAGGGTCAAATCTTCCCATACTTGGCGTTACACATAACAATGGGATATTGACCACTATCATAACTACGAACTGTGGGGTTCAAGGATTCTTCGTCATGAGTAAATACGGGGTCTTACAGGTGTAATTTGACTGAAAAAATTCTTGAGTCAATTACTCCCCACAAGCAGGCATTGGTGGTTCAGTGGTAGAATTCTCGCCTGCCAGGCGGGAGGCCGGTGTTCGATTCCCGGTAAATGCAAGCCTTTATTTAGATTTGTTCTGTACCTCAACCTGGGCCCATTGTACTGTATGTGAGGATTACTGTGGGATGCGTCTTGCTGAATGTCTGGCCAATAAAGTAAAAAGTAATGTTGTTATCAAACCAGGATTTTGGTGGGGTGTTTGCTTTTTCTTCGGATTCATCATGAGTGTCAGAAGTGGGATTCACACCCACACCTCCAGAGGTGACTGGGAACTTATCTTGGTGTCACAGAACGCTCTGCCATCCAGAAACCTTAGAGCAAAACCAAAGGCGCAAATGGCAGCCTAAGTTAACAGCAGCCTTACCTGACAGAGCTTGAGAGGATCTGCAGAGAAGAATGGCAGAAACTCCCCAAATCCAGGTGTGCAAGGTTTGTTGCGTCATACCCAAGAAGACTCGAGGCTGTAATTGCTGCCAAAGGTCCTTAAACTAAGTACTGAGTAAAGGGTCTGAATACTTTCTAAAATCCTGATAAAGATAGAACGCTTCATGAATGTGCGTGTCATCCTGGAGCCCGATTTCCAAGCAGTTGTTTTCCCGGGGGCGCGGCTTCAAAAGGTAGCGCATTGTTGTGCACAACGACATGCAAGACCAGAGGTTGAGGTTGCTCCATCGGCAGTGCGTCTTCCGTCACAGGCCGCTGTTGGCCATCGCTTCTCTGCCTTTTGGCTAAGATCAAGTGGTAGTATCTGTTAATATCAGCTTAATGTCTGATATGTCCTCTATGTGGGGACTACATATTAAACGTAGAAGGCCACCGTTGGGCAGTTTACAAAGCCGGCGAGTCTGACAGGCGGGCTGTGGCTGCATGTGCACGTTTTAACTCTGGTTTCTCTACAAATCGTATAAGCCTTTCGCCTTTTACTAAAGACTTCCGTGGAGAGGAACACCCAAGAGATTAGAGAATTTTTCTGGTGGGCTCTGCTTTGAGACAGAGCTCTGCGTTACTGTGAAAATAATTGCTCTCTCCCTCTGAAAGCTACTCCAGCTCCAAATGCTGCTCCGTGCAATTCAGCATTGTCCCAGAAATGCCGTGTCACCGGTGACGGTGTTTGTGAGGTAATATGAACCGGGGTTGTCTCGAGACCACGGTAGCCTAAAACCCCACCACCAGGGGCATGCTTATCCCTGTGTTTAATAGCCTTGATGGCATTTCTTTCTGCAAAATCCCAGAAGTCGAATTCAGCAAAGCATGAAACAAAAAAGATAGAGCTATATACATTACGTTACGAATAATGAGTGTTGGAATTGTATCTCACGGGTGCAGATATCAGAATAATGATCGTAGTTTGTTAGTTGTGGCCTAATGGTCAGTAAAATGTAAGCACCATGATGTAGACTCTTATGTAAGAGAATCAGTGCAGCATGTGAGCCGTGTACAAAGCATACTTACCTGACAGGAGAGATACCATGATCAAGGAGGTGGCTCACCCAGGGTGAGGCTCAGCCATTGCACTGCGGTTGTGCTGACCCCTGCAAATTCCCACATGTGGGAATCTCGACTGCACAATTTCGGGTAGTGGGGGACTGCGTACGCTTGTGGGAAAATAAATACCAAAATTTAGCTTATGTTGACTGCAGCCGTCAACAGAGAATTGACTATATATGGAATTATTCATCAATCTTTTTATTTAGACTCAGGTCCATTATAAAAAACAAACAAACATACAACCATATTTAAAAGAGACAGTCATACCAGTGTTTCCACATAGCAGACTGGTATCTTACAGCACTGAGGAAAGGGTTAGTCAACATCATTATAATGGCATTACAGGAACTGTTAAGTCGACATATAAATTTACAGTTTTTTACGATCGAATAAACACTTTACGTATTACGTATTACGTATTACACAATTATCAAAAGCTTACACTCAACGAGCAAAACTCGGCCCAGATTTGCACCACTATAAGCACAAAGTCAGTTCACACTTTTTGCAAAACAATACACACAGTGATTTGCAAAACACTGAACACACTTGTATGCATTAGACACAGAAGTATATCAAGATGTCACTTCCTTGCAATTCTAAAGCACTGACTGTCAAATGACCACACCTATGTGCCAATGGTTAAACACAGCCATCAGGGGGGTGTACTACGAACCTCGATTAACATACCCAGGCTTAGTTTGGATAACCTGGATCGACAAATACGAAAGTCGCAATCAGAGTTAAACGGTACCACGAAGCTCACTTACGATTTGATTTGTCGAGCCAGGTTTTCCGCTTTAGTTTTGATTAATTTTGATGCGCGTTCCCGTAAAAGAGGCGTAACCCAACGTTATTCACCATGACGCAATGGATCCGACGGAGCGAAAAGGGAGAAGCGGGCTATGTACTTCACTCAGGAGGAGCAAGGAGTCGTTATGAACTCATACGAGGAGTTTAAAAAGAAAATAACGGCAAGGGGCAATTGCCCATAATAAGGCTAGGGAGGTGTGCTGGCAAAAAATAGCAGATTCTGTGCGTAAGTGAAAACATTCTGCATAGCCTAATTGTCTAAAAATAACTATGCCGAATGCAGAATTGTTCGCCATTAATCAGAATCAGAATCAGAAACAAGTTTATTGCTAAGTAGGTTTGCACCTACAATGAATTTGACTTGGTGCAATTGGTGCAAGAGAAAAACAGTAGTAAAAATATAAGTAAAATAACTATAAATATATACGGAGCAACAGTGCATGCAAATTACTTGTCAAAGGTAGGATTCGAACCCATGCCTCCAGGGGAGATTGCGACCCAAATGCAGCGCCCTAGACCACTGTTCCATCCTTACATTTTGAGGAAAATGTGCATATGATTGTAAAATCCAGAAGCAACCTGATTTGTTCTGTTATTTAGGGAATTCATTTCAAATACATCCTATCTGTAAAAAAGTATTGCATGTGCCAGAAGGTAGTGACGGTGGTGTGGTGGATTATGTGAACTGCACACCAGCGACCGGTGTTCATATCTTGCCTGTCCATCATCATGCCTTTTACCCCATCTAGATTGGGTGTTAGCACGACCGTCCTTAATAAGCACAAAAAATAGTATTTTATTTTATTCTATTCTATTCTAAAAAAATATATATACTGTATATTCAATGTGGTAAGTTGCAATAATTTCAGGTGAATGTAGCCTATGATTTGCAATAGGATAGGCTCTAACCTTTCATCTGATGTTGATTACCTGTAGCAAATAAGAAAAAAAAACTCAGCGAAACACCCTGACTAGGGGGCGGCGCCCAGCTTTAAGTAGCCGATCTAATCGGAAAGTTAGCTGAAAACCTCCTCCCGACCAGGTTTGGTTGCGAGCATAAGTTACCATGGTGATATAGCTCCGCTACAAGAGAGCGACTTTCGTATGACAGCTAACCCAGGCTTTGAGCTCAACATACCTCGCTAACCCACTAATTGAGCTTCGTAGTACACCCCCCAGGTGTGCAAACACGAGATTGCTTAATTGTAGACACACCAATCAGGTTTAAGCACCATAAATATGCAGCAGGTATTTCACCTATCCTTAACCAAAATGGAAGGAAGAGGAAGAGTGAGGGTGAGAGGAGGAGGAGGAGGAGGAGGAGGAGGAGGAGGTGAAGCGAAAAGAAGAAGAGGACCAGTAGTGATTTCTGTACTGTTCTCTTTTTTTTTTGGTTCTTTTTTTTGTACAGTATACAATTTTATGTTTGTCAGAAGCATGGAACATGGGGCATGTTTTTTGTTTTGTTTTATATGTCTCTGTTGACTAAATTCAGTATATGGAGAAATACATAAGCAATCGAGAAAAACTGTAAATTACATTTTCATCAGTCTGCAGCATTGGTCTTGTGTCGTGACTAATGCATACAAGTGTGTGTTCACTGTGTGTATTGTTTTGCAAAAAGTGTGAGCCGACATTGTGTTTATAGTTGTGCAAATCTGGGCGAGGTTTTGCAAATTCACTGTGTACTTCACCTATACTACTCTATTCACTCAGAAGCAGAATTAGCCAAAAGTGTTCAAGGTTTTCAACAGCAGTGTGTAACTGTTACAAACAGAGTTAAGTCATATGCAACATGTGTGTTTCATATGGTAACAAAATATGGTTTTGATAAATGAGTGTATAGTTTTTACAAGAGTGTTTCATTTTGCAAAGGATCCAAGGTCCAGTGTTTTGCGAATTGGGTTTGTGGTTGTGATAATTGTGTGTAGGTTTTGCAAAAAAAAACACAACGCTCAAAATTGTGTTTAAGCAATCGAGAAAAACTGTAAACATCAATCGTCTCAAAAGAGCATGAAAAGTAATTACTTGTAGTTTGCAGAAGAGTTCACTTGCACTGCACCATCTTGGTTTACCAAGCAGGATACGCAGACAGTCATTATAAGCAACCTGAAGTTTGCGGATGCTAGCTTTTTTAAACTTAGACCATAACGGCGCAGTATAAAAAGGGGTACAGTAAGCCCTGAAAAGACTCACTTTAACTCTCTCTGAGCACCAGGAAAATCTTCTGGTCAACAAATTTGCCTGCATATATAAAATGCGACGCTGCCTATTCATATCATCATCATCTGACATATCTTCAGTGAAGACGTGACCCAGATATGTAGTTTTAGCGCAAGCCGAGAGTACTTGTCCTGACAGGTAAAAGGATGGAAAAGTGAGGTCCGTATCCCCTTTTACTCTGCAAATCATAACAGAACTTTCCTTAGCATTGTAGTTCACATCAAAGTTTACACCATAATTGGAGCATAGGTTGAGAAGCTCTTGAAACCCAGCACTGCTAGGTGAAACAATAACCAAATCATCGGCATACATAAGGTGATTAAAAAGTACACTGCCAACCATACAACCTGTTTTACAGTTTCGTAACTGGTCTGAAAGATCATTCATGTAAATATTAAAAAGGCACGGTGATAAAAGCCCCCCCTGTCGAATGCCATTACTTGTCCCAAATGGAGCAGAGATAACATTTCCCCATTTAATCTGCATGCTTTGGTTAGAGTACCAATAAGACAGGATCTTTATAAAAGTGTCAGGCACTCCTCTCTGAAGTAATTTTAAAAACAATTTAGAATGATTTATACGGTCAAATGCCTTAGATGCATCTATGAAACCAATTAATACAGTAGAGTTCTGTCTTCTATAGTTTTCCACCATCTCCTTCAGTGCATAGATACATAAATCAGTACTATGTTTAGCCTTAAAGCCGAACTGATTATCAGAGGTGCATAGATATACAGATAATCTGTCTAGTAAAATTCTCTCAAAAACTTTCGACAACACACTGGCTAAAGCAATTGGCCGATAATTATCCATACTCCCCACCCTGCCCACTTTGTCCTTGATGATTGGCACCAAAGTAACGGACAACATGGAGCCTGGTAACACACCATGACACATGAAACCTGTAAAGCAAATAGCAAGGAGAACCGCTGCCCTCGGGCTTGCTAATTTTATGTGCTCTGCAGATATTTCATCTGGACCACATGCCTTATTATCAGCTAACTCTGAGATGACTTGAAAAACTTCCTTAGCTGTGAAGTGAATATTTTCTGAATTGACAATCTCACCTGCTATGTAGGGGTCACTCTTAACACAATTAAATAGTGCAGAATAATGTTTCCTCCACAGTTCAGCTATGTTATCACAACCCGAAACCCCCTCTAAGGTGCTTGGTAAAGATGTGGTGTTTGTGTTCAGAGCTCTCACCTCCTTCCAGAACCCAGCAACATCATTATCAAAGAGCTTTTCTGCCATAGAGTCTGCTTTGATTTGTTGTGCATGTTTCTTGACATAACGAACTGCATATTTATAATTAGAATTGGTGAACTTTTTCAGATCAAGGGCAGGCCCCTCTCTGGGCTCTCCTGCATGGACCCATGCCCTAAAAGCATTCTTAGCTTCAGCATGATAGTGAGCCACATACTTACTCCAACCTGGCTTAACCCTAGTTTTCTTGTCAGCATAGGTATAGAGAGGTATGCTAGCCTCATTTATAGCTTCGACAATATGTTCATACAAGGCACAAAGATCCTCACGGTGAGAGCTTTCATCACAATTCACATCAGAACATAAAATAGCATCAATAGGCAAATAAACTTCACTCAACAATGTATCAGTTCTTCCATAATATGATAGCTTGTTCTCATTTGTAAGTTTAGTCCAATCAAGTTTATTCTTTCGAGTACATTTCACCTCCTGTGATAGCTCGGGAAGACTGACAAAATCTAATGTCATTATGAATGGAATATGGTCAGATATTGATGTCGCATAGACAATCTCTATGGAACTTAGGATGTCATGGGCATCAGCAGTACTTATACAGTGATCAAGCCATGACGTTGTATGCCAGGCCTCACTAACATATGTAAAGCTATCTGCAGGTAATAGCAGATGGGTGGATAAAAATAAATTATCAACACAAAATTGTAACAAATGTTTAGCAAATAAGGACCTTTTATCTGATATGTCAGCATTCAAGTCACCCACTACATGAACACTGGTAGTATGATTCTCAGAAATAAAAGAGTTGATGAAAGCAAGTTTATTCAGGTATTCATCCTCATTTTCTAGTGACTCATAAGGTGTATATACATTAAGTATAGTAGACTCCTTGTTACCGATCTTTATCTGCACAGCAATACACCAGTCAATTTCAAGTCGGATAACATTTATCACTGGATCTAGATTTTTGTGCCAGAGGATGGCGACCCCCCCCTGCAATCCTTCCTCTCACTATTCCCAGGGAGAGGTCCGTTGTGGATTCACCCACCCCGTGAACATTATCAATACAGTTTTTTACGATCGAATAAACACTAAAATCAAAAGTATTACACAATTATCAAAAGCTTACACTCAACGAGCAAAACTCGGCCCAGATTTGCACCACTATAAGCACAAAGTCAGTTCACACTTTTTGCAAAACAATACACACAGTGATTTGCAAAACACTGAACACACTTGTATGCATTAGACACAGAAGTATATCAAGATGTCACTTCCTTGCAATTCTAAAGCACTGACTGTCAAATGACCACACCTTTGTGCCAATGGTTAAACACAGCCATCAGGTGTGCAAAC
>JAXIVH010000101.1:133881-153881 GCA_036785325.1 Urophycis tenuis | reverse complement strand
TATTGTGTATTCACCCGGTCGTATTTCTCTCTGAGTTTCTGGGCCTTCTCCTCGTAGGGCAGTTTGTCAGACTGGGTCAGTTTGCTCCACATCTCTCCAAGCTTCTTGGCACAGTCTCCTATAGACAGACCAGGGTACTGCTGCTTCACACTGGGCCGGTACTCGCTGCAGAACACAAAGAACGCTGACCTGCACACACACACACACACACACACACACACACACACACACACACACACACACACACACATTACATTGTAGTTCTAGAGAGAAAGGGGTCTTTATGGGTACTACAGTGTCACAGAGAAGGGATCCAAGTTCTAGGTGGTGCAATACTTGTTCCCTCGTTCCCCACATGGTGAACGAGGGAACGGACACAGGAGGAGATATGGGGGTTCCTTACGGAGGTCTTTTGGGGGCATTTGGATCTTTCCTCTTGCGGCCCCTCTTGCCGAAGCCCTTGGGTGGGACGTAGTCCTTCATCTCCCGGTTGTAGCGCACCTTGTCGGCCTTCGCCATGTCTTCAAAACACTTCTTATCGCTGGGAGTCAGACCCTGGTAGAGACCCACACAACCTCGTCACACGGTGTGTTGCAGCAGTTTGTGTAAGTCTGTGCATATCACGACCACCACACACCACCGTTCATTACTGATGCACACTATTCAATTCTCATGAGTGGGAACCACAATTGTTGATATCTACAATTGTTCTTGCATTACAGATATTGTAAAGGCAATTCTAAATGTCTAAAATACAATCTAATTGTTGATATGTCGGCCTGGAGTTGTAACTTGTATGAATGTAATTTGTGATGTTTAGAATTGTAATTTAAGCTTGCATTGCAGATGTTTTAAATTGATTTGTAACTAGTGAAAATTATATTAGCACCTGAGATCGACAATTTTGTGTATAACTAGTTCTTTTAAATTTTGTTTTCAAAGAGGGGTTTCTACTAGTCAGAACGTCATTGTAGATATCCTCAATGATGTATTTTAAATGAATATGGTAATTTTGGCAACATATCTGAAATTAACATGGTAATCTTTGGGAAATATTCAAAATGAATATGGTAATTTGGGCAACGTTTGAAATTAATATGGTAATCATTGCGAAAGATTCCAAATTAATTGGTAATTTGGGTGACAAATGTATGGCACCAGTGTTGCAAACTCAAAACATGGCTTGTTTTTACAAAGTATTAGGCCTGGCATTTGTTGAAATATTTATGAGGAAGGCATATTTACAATACGATCAATGGCCTTGTGGCCCTTTAATGACGTGACGCCCACATATCCAGAGTGCTTTGTTGATATGTTGGACATGTCAGAAATGCAATGGTTGACATTTATATTGGAAATGACATTTACAAGTCACAATCCTTTTTCAACAGGTTGAAATTGGCGACATTGTTTTACACCTTTAATTAACATTGTGACATGTCAAAATGTAATTTCCACTATTAGTGTTACACTTGATTGCTACTAGTCAGCCCTGCAGATTAAATGCTCAAAGGGTTTGCTTGTCTGAACCTGTCTGCATCTGGTGAACCTGTCACTCTATCAGCAGCCCCTCTCTCTGGTGAACCTGTCACTCTATCAGCAGCCCCTCTCTCTGGTGAACCTGTCACTCTATCAGCAGCCCCTCTCTCTGGTGAACCTGTCACTATCAGCAGCCCCTCTCTCTGGTGAACCTGTCACTCTATCAGCAGCCCCTCTCTCTGGTGAACCTGTCACTCTATCAGCAGCCCCTCTCTCTGGTGAACCTGTGACTCTATCAGCAGCCCCTCTCTCTGGTGAACCTGTCACTCTATCAGCAGCCCCTCTCTCTGGTGAACCTGTCACTCTATCAGCAGCCCCTCTCTCTGGTGAACCTGTCTCGCTCACATTGGTGAAATTCTCTCAACAGCATGCCGCTCTCTGGATGCTCTCTTTCCCAGCAGCCTGTCTGTCAGAAAAATGCACCTCTCTCTGGTGAACTTTCTCTCTGTTGTGAACCTGTCCCTGGCTCTCAGCAGCCTGTCTCTCTGGCGATCCTCTCTCTCCGCAGCATGTACCTCTCCCTCTGCTGAACCTGTCTCTCTTTGATGACCCGTGTCTCTCTCAGCAGCCTCTCTCTGATGAACCTGTCTGTCTCTCTCACTCCTTCTGGTGAACCTTTGTCTTTCTCTCTCTAGGGAACCAGTCTCTCTCAACGGCATATCTCTCTCTGATGACCTTTGTCTCTCTCAGCAGCCTCTCTCTCTCTCTCTCTCTGATGAACCTGTCTCCCTCTCTCTCTCTCTGGTAAACGTGCCTTTCCCTCGCTCAGCAGCATTTCTCCCTCTGGTGACCCCATCCCCTTTCTATGGTGAACCTGTCTCCCTCTCTCCCTCTGGTGACACCATCCCCTCTCTATGGTGAACCTGTCTCCCTCCCTCCCTCTGGTGACACCATCCCCTCTCTATGGTGAACCTGTCTCCCTCTCTCCCTCTGGTGACACCATCCCCTTTCTATGGTGAACCTGTCTCCCTCTCTCCCTCTGGTGACACCATCCCCTCTCTATGGTGAACCTGTCTCCCTCCCTCCCTCTGGTGACACCATCCCCTCTCTATGGTGAACCTGTCTCCCTCTCTCCCTCTGGTGAAACCATCCCCTCTCTATGGTGAACCTGTCTCCCTCTCTCCCTCCGGTGACACCATCCCCTCTCTATGGTGGACCTGTCTCCCTCTCTCCCTCTGGTGACACCATCCCCTCTCTCTGGTGAACCTGTCTCCCTCCCTCCCTCTGGTGACACCATCCCCTCTCTATGGTGAACCTGTCTCCCTCTCTCCCTCTGGTGACACCATCCCCTCTCTATGGTGAACCTGTCTCACTCTCTCCCTCTGGTGACACCATCCCCTCTCTATGGTGGACCTGTCTCCCTCTCTCCCTCTGGTGACACCATCCCCTCTCTCTGGTGAACCTGTCTCCCTCTCTCCCTCTGGTGACACCATCCCCTCTCTCTGGTGAACCTGTCTCCCTCTCTCCCTCTGGTGACACCATCCCCTCTCTCTGGTGAACCTGTCTCCCTCTCTCCCTCTGGTGACACCATCCCCTCTCTCTGGTGAACCTGTCTCCCTCTCTCCCTCTGGTGAGACCATCCCCTCTCTCTGGTGAACCTGTCTCCCTCTCTCCCTCTGGTGACACCATCCCCTCTCTATGGTGAACCTGTCTCCCTCTCTCCCTCTGGTGACACCATCCCCTCTCTATGGTGAACCTGTCTCCCTCTCTCCCTCTGGTGACACCATCCCCTCTCTCTGGTGAACCTGTCTCCCTCTCTCCCTCTGGTGAGACCATCCCCTCTCTCTGGTGAACCTGTCTCCCTCTCTCCCTCTGGTGACACCATCCCCTCTCTATGGTGAACCTGTCTCCCTCTCTCCCTCTGGTGACACCATCCCCTCTCTCTGGTAAACCCGTGTCTCCCCCCGGGAGCCCGTCTCACCTTCCAGCGTTCGGAGCACTTCTTGGAGAACTCGGCGAAGTTGACCGACTGCTCTGGGTTCTTCTTCCGGTGTTCCTCTCGGCACGTCTGGACGAAGAACGCGTACGCAGACGTCTTGCCCTTGGGCTTGTTGTGGTCCTTGCGCATCATCGTCCTGCCTGCGGTACAGGAGCACCCTGTGTTACAGTCCTGCGCTGTGTTACGGTCCTGCTCGCCTGTCGCGCAGGGCACGGTCCCCGTTATCATCAAACGTAAGGACACGTCCAATACACAAATAATGGCAGCGAAGACCCTGCTACCAAATGACAGTCTACAGAGTTATAGACCGACCTGCTATACAGAGCCCACTGCATTAAGATCCTACTTGCACAGGAGGCTACTGGATTACAGTAGTTATGTGCAACACAGAAGCCTTCCCTTCATTATAGTCCCACCTGCTACCTGCAAAGGAGCCTACTGCATTATAGTCCCTGCACAAAAGCCTACTTTATTAGTTCTCTTACTGCCTGCAAAGGAACCTTAGTACTACCTGCTTCATAGGAGCCTATTTGATTATAGTCCTATAAGAGCTTACTTCATTATAGTCCTACCCGCTACACAGGATCTTACAGCATTATAGTCCTACCCACTACAGTGGAGAAAGGTAGGATTAAGTAATTTAAGACTTAACTTTGGACTGGTGATGGGCATTTGCTATTGTTTATGACCTTACTTATTATGTATGATTAAACGATGCATCAATTTATAATGAGTACATCTATCCACTATGAAAATAATTGCTAGTTGCAGCCCTAATACTAAGACTGACATCGTTAAAGGATAATGTATTATTACATAAACACATTAATTGTGGTTAAATATTTTGCATGTGCAAAGTCGTGCAATTGTCATATATGTCATATATTAGTAGTACTACTGTTGTAATTATAATGATTGGTATTATTAATAGTCATATAGTAATGTTATTCATATTTAATAACTGGTGGACAAAGAACCTAATGTCCATATTAAATAATAAAACGCATACTATACACGCATTGAGGTCATAACGTGTAACACAACTTAATGTCCTTAATTCAATAATGAAACACATAGTATACACATGTTGAGTTATGAACGTGAAAACTTATGAAAGTGTTAAAAAGTGGATGGCTGGTGATGGTGGCAGATTAGCGAATAACAAAGAAAAGGAGGAATCCATTTTCTTTCCGAGCAGGGCCGTGTATGGGCTCCAGAACCCGGGCAGAGAGCCCTCAGTAACCCTCCGGCTGGAGCCTCTAACCGGCTCCGTTCAGCCCGATATGAACTGTGGTCTGCGGCCGGAGACAGACTGGAAACTAACGTTAGCCGAGTTTTCTATTGACATCTATTGGTGCTGCAGTTAGCCTAGCCATGCTAACCCCGTAGACAGGGCTGTAAACTACATTAGCCGTGTAGTCTAACGGTACTGCAGTTAGCCTAGCAATGCTAACATGCTAACCCCAGCAGAACAATGGGCCACCATTTGCTTCCCGCCCTATGCAGTGCTAGCCGTCCCATCCCCCTCCACTAGCATTCTGCTAACTAGCACATATGCATTGACTACTACAAAATATTGCATACTTTACACCATATTACAGAATTTACTACCAATGTGCTTTATAATATACTCCGGCTATAATTCGTAATGTTAAATGTATTTTCCTGTCACCCAATGCCGGAGTGGCAGACACATTGGCAATGGAAACCTCCCGTCACTGATAACGATGCGCATTTACACCGGATGGCTCCGTCTACTCTCTGGATTCAAAGCGGGTTGTTTAGTCTATTCTCTGGAACGCATAGCTGATGGCTCCGTCTACTCTCTGGATTCATAGCGGGTTGATCCGTCTATTCTCTGTGGTTCATATCGGACGGCTCCATCTATTCTCTGGGGTTCACATTGTGCCTGCGGCTGTGGACATACTCTGAAATGGGCGTTGCGTGTTTGAAGGAGCATGTTGGGCACAACTTCCCCAACTTAACCATGAAATTCATAAATTAATGTTTCAACTGCAGAGAAAGACATCACTACTCTCGCACAAAATGGCATTTAAATCAATAAAAGAAGAGGCAGATGACATAATGCTTGCAATTAGAAGAGAATAATTAGAGACAGACATTAATACGAGCTAAAAATGAATAGTATTAGTGATATTATTCATTAGTATTCATGTACTTACTGTGTGTTGGGGTCACGTTGTGTTGTTGTTCGGGTTCCGGCGGCTGCGGACTGGAGACCGTTGCTTTGAAACTGGGTTGAGCTGGAGCGTAGACCACGCCCAAGAGACACGCCCCCCTCGACCGTGTCTATTCAGTAGGCGTGTTTTAGGGGGCGTGGTCTAATCCCGTCCGAAACCAACGGCTTCCAATATAGCCCCGCCCATGTACGCGCCTCCTCGTACTTCACCCATTCAAGGGGCGTGGTCATGACAGTTTCTAACTGGCTACAAGGAGTGCAGGTCAAGTCCATGTGCTGCCCCGCCCACTAGACACGCCCCCGTTGGTTCTGTCCGTGGGAGGGCGTGGCTGGACTGCCAAAAGGGGTGGGGTTATTTGTATAAACAAGTCCGATTGATTGGAAGTACTGCCAGTCAACCTTCTCACATGGCCGAATTGTATGTAAAATAATCCCAACCAAACGGACGGACGAGTGTCCACCACGGAGATAAAGTGAAATATCGTTTAAGGACGAAACAGGCTCTCTCGTTCCCAGCCTAAGTCACTGTCATAACACATACCTAGCTGTACAGCACGAACGGGTACAGTCTCGAACACAGCAACATTCCTGGGGCGATTCTAAAAGCAGAGGACTTTTGACCCTTTTTGCACATCGTTGTAAGGAAGTGGAAACGCAGCGTTTGCGGGAAGCGACGGGTTTTAAATTAGGTTGAAGCTGGTTACCGGAGGATTTGGAGTCGTGGTGTCGGTACCGCAGGAGTCGGAGCAGTGGTGTCGGTACCGCAGGAGTGGGTGCATTGGTGTCGGTACCGCAGGAGTGGGAGCAGTGGTGTCGGGACCGGAGAATTCTCAGTAGTCCAGTCGAAGCAGTGGTGTCGCTGTCACTTGGAGCCGCTGTGTCAGTACCGGGGACCGTAGTGTCGGTTCTGAATCTGGACGGAATGGAGGAGTTTCTGGATGGGTTTCAGGGCAGGAGTGATACGGTCAGTGTCTTCATGGTTTGTCTCGTCAGGCTGCTGGTGTTGATTGACAACTGACTATAGACAAATGTCTAGTGCTAAATATTCTAGCTATATTTGTATAGATAGACATCTGTCTTATCCAGTATAGAGTATATAGATAGACTGACTGCATCTAGTTCCATATCGTATAGCTTTATAGACGCATATATTTATAATAAAATTGTATTGTAATATTTTGCAGGAGAGGACGTGGCTCAGAGAGGTATTTGAGTTTGTAAGGCAGCATCTAGGCTCCACCCCCGACGACTCTACGACAGGTGCAGACCCACTTTTAAAGCGAGCTATACACAATATACAAGTGTACTGTTGTGTGTGTGTGTGTGTATACAGTATACAGTATAGACAGACAGACAGACTGTTTGTCTATACTGTATACACACACACACACACACACACACACACACACACGCACACACACACTACACTTGTACTGTGTACAAGTGTGTGTACACTTGTACACACACTACAGTACACGCCTAACAGTATGTGTATATGTCTTTTATGTGTGTGTTTAGGGGAAGCTGCTCTTCACCTCAGTTTAAGTTTGCTGAGGAGAATAGAAGAGACGCACACACACACATTGCCTCTCAGCTACAGGTACCGCATACACACACGCACATGACCACATGCCCACACTATGCTGTTGTAAGACTGTTCTCTGGTTGCTAGGCTGGTGTCTGTCTCTGAGCTGGTGGCCAGGCAACATGTTGCTTGTGTTAGCAATGT
This sequence comes from Urophycis tenuis, assembly GCA_036785325.1. Lineage (NCBI taxonomy): Eukaryota > Metazoa > Chordata > Actinopteri > Gadiformes > Phycidae > Urophycis > Urophycis tenuis. Next base: position 146,474 of record JAXIVH010000101.1, on the reverse strand, counting down.
GTCCTGGACCACCAATCAGCACAAAGCCTGGGAGAGGGAGGCGGAGTCACAGCACGCTGATCACAAGGCCTTACCCCGGGTTCACCTGCTTCTGATTGGCTACCTGAGAGAGGGGCAGGGTGGAGAGCTGAGACTGACAGATGCAAGCGGGCATGTGACCTGCCAGGTTAGCACACACACATCCTTACTTGTATCATGGGGTTGTGTCCTCTATGTAACACGTGGTTCTATTGTCGTGGTACTGTGTTGTTGTGTCGCCCCCAGTGTGTGGCTATGTCTCCTCTGTGGTTGGACCAGCCACTGTTTCTTCCTCATTGGAACTACATCCCCCACAATGCACACCAAATGGGGCTGGTTGAGCTAATTGGCTCCCCAGCACTGTTGAGTCCTGGCCAGGGATTGGCTGTTCATCCTGGAGGGGCGGACCACAGCGGAGCGGATGGGGTGAAAGAGGCGGCTGCACGACTCCGTACAAAGTAGAGTGTGTATATTTGTGTATATGAACATTCAAATAATTGATTTGGTAATGGTGGTAACTCCCTGTGCGTGTGTGTGTGTGTGTCTGTAGGTGTCAGGGTGTGCGCATGCAGCTGTGTGGGGTGGTGTGTTCAGTCAGTCCTCTACTGGAGGTCTCTGGTACCACCTTCTTCTTCCTCATCCTCACAGACCCCCCACAGACACAGACCCTGCCAGTCCTTGTCCAGGTGAGACTTTTCATACATCTTTTCGTGGCATTGATGTTGCAGACAATTTTTTTTTTCCTTCTTAATTTGTATCTGATATTCTCACTCTTCCCCCCCCCCCCCCCCTCTCTCTCTGTCTCTTCTCCCCCAGGAGAACAGCTGTCTGTGGTGGAGTCATTGTGTGTCTGTGGATCAGTATGTGTATGTGACAGCATTGCGTGTGTGCACGGTGCGTGGCTGGAAGGGAAACCGTATCCTCTGTGCGACCGGCGTGTCCAAGCTACACATCCTGCCACAGACGCACACACCCCACACACACCACACACACACACAGCAACCACAAACACACACACTCAGCCCTCACACACGCGCCACAGACACACACCATGCAGAAACACACACACTCTCCCCTGCCACACACACACAATCACAACACACAGAGACACAGACAACCTCACCTCACGCACACACACCACAGACACAGCAACACACAGAAACACACACGCCACTTTCAGATGCAACCGAGAAGGAGACGGAGCAAAACGAGATCGTCCAATCAGGTGTTCGAATGAAACACTCCAGAGTCATCAGTTACCAGGTAAAACACCAAAGCCACTGCATTCTTACAGCACTTTTCGGACCAGCTGCCACTTTTAGTGCGCCATATTCTCTCCCCGATACATAACCATACATAACTTATAACGCCTAACAAAACATATCATAGACCAAGACAATCTGTTGTTTGACCGAGGGAAAAATGCAGTAGTCATCATTCAAGAATTAAGTGATCGCTAACAACCAAATAACTTATTGAAAGTATACCATGATATAATGGATCAAGGGAGAGAACGGGGCGAAGTTTGGGGCCTTAATTTCACGACGTCACACAAAGAAGTGGGCATCTCTGCTTCTCAACATGCTAGCTTCATATGTAGTCTGTACAGACAGAAGATTGTGAATGTGCAGCACACATTCTTCAGCCCCATTCACCCTGTGGTGGCGAGCTCCCCATCCACTCCTTAACCTGATTGTTCATTGATCTCATTCATCCTCTGCATTTAACTGTGGGCTGCCACAGTGTACCGCCCGGAAACCAACTCCAGATCTGATGCCCTTCCTTTGCTCATGGGCAGAGGGCAAGAGTGTATCTTTGTCGTGTGGGAGGCAACAGCAGCGCACAGAGGAAACCCACATCACTCTACACATGATAGTACCTCATACCCCCGACCTACCTGCTATGAGGCAGCAAATGTTAACCGCCATGCAAACGTGCTGCTGGCCCTTGAAGCTGTGAACCCTGGAGGATGTAGGTGGCAAACGGCGAGGGCGCACACACCCACACAAACACCCGTCAACACTGCACGATACAATTTGTATAATGAGGATGATGGAAACAAATTAAATGGTATCATTATGAGTAAACACTGTTCCATGCAGCCCCACTTTGCAGGGTTTAGGGTTGGGTACTTTGCTCAGGGACCCCTGGCTTGGAGGAGCTGGGGATTGAACCTGCAACAGACAACCTGCTCTATTTCCTGAGCTACACCTGCCCGTTTATGTATGTGTATGTGTGTATGGTGGTGTGTGTGTATATATGGTGTGTCTGCCCTTCTCCTCTGACAGGGTGTTGTCACTGAGGTGCTGAGTGAGGAGGCAGGACTATACATGATTGATGGGAAGGTGGGCCTGTGTCTGGCCTATCAACCATCTCGGAGGAGGAGCCTACGAACGGGAGACCATTTACAGGTCATCATTCTGTCTTTCTATCATCCCTCTGTCATTCTATCTCCTCTGTCAAACCTCTGTCATTTCTTGGGTCAGTCAGCCATTAAGCCACGCAGGTACACATACAAGGGGACTGAGAGACAGACGGGTAGGGAGACAGTCATGCAGAAGGATGGATGGACAGATACACAATCTATTGAGAGATAGACAGGTAATGGTGCTGTGTAGTTGACAGGTGGAGAGGCAGACAGTAAACATGTCATGGTGGTTTCAGTTCCGTAGCATTAAAGAGGAAACGTCTAACAAACATGGTGCAAGAGAAACAGCCATGTAGAGAGACAGAAGGGTAAAGGTGTCATGTGGTTTCAGATCCATGATGTCCACTTCCTCTACCAGCCGTGTCCGGACCTTCCCTCCATCATGCTGGGTGTGTGCCTGCACTCCACCGTGAGGGTCACCTCCTTTAGCCCACTGGCCCCCCCCGGACCCAGCCCACCCAGGCACATGTCATTGCCACGGTTACTCCTCAAACAGGACGTTGGCGTGTCCCATTATCTCTGGGCCAGTCATGTGACCAAACGGCTCACACGCAGGTGTGTGTTTTATTGTGCGTTTTGTTCTTTTTGTTATGTGTCGTAAAACGTTATCGTGATAGTGATAGTGTGTGTGTGTGTGTGTGTGTGTGTGTTTAGCCTAGTTCCCAGGTGGCTGTCATCACACAGTGTATGCATTGTTGCCAGGAAGATTATGGAGCGTATGCTTAGAGTAACACGAGGAGGAAGAAGAAGAGACATTTACACAGAGATCCTGGAAGACCCCCACACCTGTCCTCTCTCTCAGGTAACCCACCTGTCCTCTTGCTCGGGCAATACACCTGTCCTCTCTGCCATCTGGGATAAATAAAGTACCATCTTATTCTAAGGCCCTGAGTTGTCTGGTGGCTATATTTCTTCATTAAGTGCACATTTGGAGACACATAGTGGGCTTCATGGTGACAAATTGGGCTTCACAACTCAGCATTTCCATTTGGGCACAAATATTGAATTTCATTTGCGTGAACACAACTTAGTTTTTGTGCCAAGTCTACCCTGGCCTTGAGTCACTCCCATTGTCTCTGTCTCTTCCTCTTTGTATCCCTAATTCTGTGCAGTACACGGCAGACCCACTGGTGTGTGAGTATGTGTGTGTGAGCGAGTGCTTGAGTGTCTTGAAGTCCCAGTGCGGGTCGGGCCCACCTCTGCGCTCTCTGCTGCCCCCTAACGGTGCCAGTCTCGGCAAAGCCCAGCTCAACCAGCAGCTGGCCTGGTCCCACACCGCCCGCCCCGGAAGCAGAGCCAGACCCGTAACACCAGAGCAGGCCCAGACCGGTCCAGGACCCAGCCGCGCAACACCACACCAGGGCCAGACTAGTCCAGGACCCACTAGGTAGGGTTCAACCAGAACTAGACCAGGACCCACTAGGTAGAGTTCAACCAGAACTAGACCAGGACCCGACCCCACCATACCAGGACCAGTGCATGGTAAGGGTTAGCACCGGGGATCGAGGGAAACGGCATTTTGGTTTTTGTGTATGTCCTGTACATTCATGAAAATTGACAATAAAGTTTACTTGACTTGACTTGACTTGAGCGAGGCTAGCAAGACTATATACAGGGACTACAGGGACTAGCTAGGCTGTAAGCTAGGCTGTTTGATACTGCAAACAACACGTTTTTGACTGTTGTCTCTCTACTCCTAGTGGACAGCGCCCCCTGGTGTTGGTGGGGGTCTTGGAGCTCCCACACCCGAGTGAGACGCCTCACACACCCACCTCGCCACACACACTCCAGCTGCGAGACGGGTCAGGGTGCGTGGCCTGTGTCATCACAGAACCCCATGAGGACGGGCAGAGAGCTCTCTTCAACTCTGCCTGGATAGGTACCACACACACACACACACACACAGACACACACACACAGACACACACACACACGCACACACACACACACACACACACACACACACACACACACACACACACACACACACACACACACACACAGACACACACACAGGCGGAAGTAGCTCAGTGGGTAGAGCGGGTGGACAGAGCGGGTGGACCACTAACCGTAGGGTCGGCGGTTCGATCCCCTTGATCCCCCTCCTCCACATGTCGAACCCCACATATGTAGTGATTGTAACTCCTTTTGGACAAAAGCATCTGCTAAATGCCCCCTTTATGCACACACACACACACACACACACACACACACACACACACACACACACACACAGACAGGTGTGTTTTACAGGTATGCTGTGTGTTTCAGGTTGTCTGGTGTGTGTGCAGCGTGTCATCATGGTTACAGAGCGGTTACTTCAATCAGATTTTCCCTCCTTCACACACCTGGAACAAGATGGATATATCAGACAGACACACTACAGGTAATACATGCAATACACTAAAGGCAACAAACACACACTTAACATAACATACCATAGACAATAAACTACATGTAACACTATAGGTAACACACTAAGGGTAACATATAGGTAACACACTATATGTAATACACTAAAGTTAACTGTGTGTGTGTGTGTGTGTGTGTGTGTGTGTGTGTGTGTGTGTGTGTGTGTGTGTGTGTGTGTGTGTGTGTGTGTGTGTGTGTTAGAACTTATCTCCAATTCTGTTTGAGTGATGTGCACATCCTGAGCCCCTCCGTTGCCATGGCCACACACCTGCAAGCACAGAGAGAAAAGGAAGGAGAGGAGGAGGAGGAGGAGAGGGAGAAGAGAGCGAAAAGAGTAAAACTTGATGGAGAAGAGGAGGAGAGGTGTTCTGGCAGCAGTCAGCATCCCTGCGTCTCCGTGGTGATGAGGGTGGAGCAGAAGGAGGGCGTGTCCTGGAGGAACACAGGTGTGCAGGGAGAGCAGGTCGGGCTAACTCTCTGCTTCCTGGTTAGAGCTGAGCTGATTGGTCCAGCCCTGAGATGGGGGCGGGACCCCAGAAATAGCCTGGTCACAGACATGGAAAAGGACAGCCAAACTACCAAGGTAACGCATCCCATTTCCACACATCCAATTATAATACTAGGTGTGTGTGTGTGTGTTGTGTGTCTGTAGTTACATGTTGTGTTGTGTTGCCTTTAGGTGCATGTTGTGTATCAATCGGCGGCCGTGCGATGGTTTCCTGTCTTGCAACCAAACTGTTTTTACCGGATCGTTGTTCCAAACACACAGGTACACACGCACACACATGCACGCACACACCTGACCACCTCCGAAATGTCTCCAGGTAATTAGGGAAGATGGCGGGTGGAGGTCCACAGGGGTTATTTCTAGATCTCTTGCTTCTCATCTGTGTTTGCTTGGTCAAGGTGACGTAGCACAGAAATACATGTAGATATTTTATCTCTGTCTGTCAGGATCTCGGCGTTCTGATTGGTTCAGTGACCAAGGGGCAGAGCGGGGTGGCAGTACATGCTGAGCCCTCCCTCCAGGTGGGCAGCGATTGGACGTTCCACACACTGGCCATGCCTGATCTCCTCTACAGCCAGGTAGACAGACACACACACACACACACACACACACACCCTTCTAATGGGATTAATCTTGCTCTCTGTCTCTGTTTCTCTAGGGTCTTTCTCCGAGGGTGATGTCTGTCTCTGAACTCTTGGACTCTAGGTACCTGTTTGTCTTCATCTGTCTGCCCACCCACCCACCTGTCTGTCTGTTTTCCCGCTGCCTTGCTGTCTGTCTCTCTCTGTCAGTCCGTTTTGTCATGGAATAAATAAATAAAATAAATAGTTTGTTTATTTGTTGGTGTTCCACTGAAAATAATGTTGCATGTGTGTGTGTGTGTGTGTGTGTGTCTGTGTGTCTGTGTGTCTGTGTGTGTGTGTGTAGTTCAGCAGAGATGGTTTGCTTTCAGGGTGTGCTGTCTCAGAGGATTAGTCTGCCAAAAGAGACCAACACTGGAAATGCACTCGCTGGTGAGACACCCACAGACATACACACACAGTCTGGTGACATACGCACACACGCAGACACACAGACACACACACACACACATACCTACAGACACTCTGGCGACTCAAACATACTCTTATGAAACACACACACACTCCGATGATACCCAAACACACTTATATATATATATATGTGTGTGTGTGTTTTATATATATATATATATTTCTCAAACCTATATATCTGTATATAACCTACATATCTACCTAACCTCTATATCCGTAGACACACCATGCCTCATTATCTAACCTATGTATCTGTTTATATGTTACTGACCTTATCTGTGCATGTGTAGGGGATGGCCTTAAAATTCGCCTCTCCATATGTGACCAGAGTGGGCGGAGTGTTCACGTATATCTGGATTTAAGCCACGCCCCCTACCCACCTGGCCTGTTGCCTGGCAACACACTGCTGCTGTCAGCTTTCCACCGGAGGCAATCAAGGTCCTACACACACGTATATACAGTATATATATTCAGTATATGTATATATACACTTATGTGTATACGTGTTTATATCATGTGTTTTAATGTGTGTTGCTGTAGATCAAGGGTGGTATACTGTAGTGTATATTTTATCTATAACATGTATATAGTGTGGGCTACTGTAGACCACAGGGCGTGTACTCTAATGTATATATTCCCTAACATGTATATAATGTATGTTACTGTAGATCAGGGAATGTCTACTGTAACTCTCTACCTGTGAGCTGTGTTACTGTCAGCCAGCTGGGGGACTCCAGGTAACTTCAGCACCTTTCCACATCATTCCTGGTAACTGAGTGTGGTGACCTAGTGATGTACGGTGCTCCCGCATGCAGCTATGTTGTGGAACGTTCCCGTCTCGCGTCCATTCACACATACATTAGTATAGCAATGCTGGAGGAGCCGGGCCAAGGGACCGGCCAGCGGGTGGCAGTAATGCAACACCAACCGCCCTGAACCTCGTGGACCGGAGGGAGCTCCCTGTTTCAGAACCGGTCCAGTTTCCGCTCCGTTCTTGAAAACGGGCTGGTTTGCAAACAAAAAAGAAGCTGTGTTCTTGTTGTCATTGAATCACCCCAAACGCATTGGCACCTTAAAATAAACTTTGTCTTGTCTTGTGATCGCTCCCTCAACATGAAAGCATCTTAACCCTATACATACGTAATAGATATAAAGATATAAATATCATTATATGCAACATGTTTTTTCTATATATAGATATTAATATAGTATGTATAAAGTATAATGCAAGAGTCCGTCTATCTCTCTACCTGTCTACCTGTCTACCTTTCTGCCTACCAGCCCTCGTCCGCCGTCAGCTCCCATCATGCAGCTGATGGACTGGATGCAGGCCGGGGAGAAGAAGTGCATTGTGGGTCGGGTCAGAGGTCATGTGGTCTGTGTGCTCTTCCTGCAGCTGAACTGGATCTGCTCTCTCTGTGACAGCACGTTCATACAGGTAGAGAGGGTCTATATTCACTGTGTGTGTGTGTGTGTGTCTGTGTGTGTTTATTTATATATACGTGTGTGTGTCTCTCTCAGTCCAGATGTTCCAGACCTCAATGCAACTCCACCACAGCTGTCTTCCACTCCACAGCCAAGTAAGAGGACGTTGTGTGTATCATTGTAGACAAATCTCTATCTATCTTTAGGAGATATTATGTGTGAATGTCAAGTGACCTGACCAAGTGGTAGCATGTACTTTGAAGGCCTTTTTCAACCAACACATCTATAACAAGTAAACGGTGAAGGGCCACTCTACCACTGTCTGTGTTCCATGTTTGAGTGAAGTGTCTGCATCCTCTGAAGTACCTCTGTTATGTTTCCTATTCAAGGATCGTTCTGGAGGATGGAACAGGGGAAGCCCATGTCTGGTTTTCCTCTCCACTCGTTTGCCCTCTATTGGGATTGGCTGATTCTCAGTGGGAGGAGCTACAGCGAGCCTTGAGGATCAGAGGTTGTGTCCGCATCTACTCCCGGTCGCGGGGCCTGGTCAGAATGCTTTACATTACTTCCCATATTTGGGCAAAGGCTTCACAGTTAAGGCTGGGTTATGCTTCGTTTATGCTTCCGCGTCGACGCAACGTTGGGGGGTTGCGGACCCTTTACGGACCCTTTATGTCCTCGACGTGCACCTCCCAAAATCCTAGACGCGCGTCGAGGCGACGCAACCCCAACGCAGCGGCTTTGGCTGTGATTGGTCCGCGAACTACATTGGCTGGAGATCGCTTTTCCGGTTTCCACTCGTAAACACTGTCACGGTGTAAACACAGCCTTGATAAATGATTCGACTGATTGGCGACAACATATATATATATATATATATATATATATATATATATAACTTTTGCCTTCATTTCTGTAAACTTTTTTTAACTCGCTAGTAATCCGTATGTAATGACCAGAATGGTCATTCTGGTCCCTCTACCGGTGTGGCAATGAATTGCATTTCGAGACGTAAACCCCACGTAAACCCCACGCAGAACCATCACGGGCTCATGACGGCGTCCGAGCAACTGCGTGGCCATTGCGTGATCACGACGCAATCCCTACGCAGAAGCATAAACCAGCCTTTACACAACATTTAGCGTTCTGCGCTAACGTCACGTCTAGCAAGCTACGCTAAAACAACATTAAGTACGCCATGCTCACGCAACCCTGAGCATGCTACACCAAAGTGACATGAACAACGTTTCTTGAACACACGAGTATTTGCTGATGTGTATTTGCTGTCTCACGAGATGTGTGTGTGTGTGTGTGTGTGTGCGTGCGCTGGTGTGTTCCAGGCGTGTGAGGACACATCTGACTGCCTGCTGCAGTACCTGAACTGCCTGTGTAGCAGCAGCGCCGTGTGCCGCCCTCTCACACTCACCTGCCGAGCAAACAACCACACGCCTCGTGCAGAGGGTGGGTTCTGGTGGTTCTGTGTGTGTGTGTGTGTGTGTGTGCGCGTGAGAAAATGGTGTTGCTAACCCTATGTTGCTTACTGTGTTCCAGGTGAAGCCCGAAGGTTCAGTCGAGGGGAAACTGACTTCATTACGCGTATGTTCTTGCCGTTACAACTCAACTGTACCGACATAGAGGCAGACAGATAGACCTGCACCCACATAGAGGCAGACAGATAGACCTGTACCCACATAGAGGCAGACAGATAGACCTGCACCCACATAGAGGCAGACAGATAGACCTGTACCCACATAGAGGCAGACAGATAGACTTGTACCCACATAGAGGCAGACAGATAGACCTGTACCCACATAGAGGCAGACAGATAGACTTGTACCCACATAGAGGCAGACAGATAGACCTGTACCCACATAGAGGCAGACAGATAGACCTGTACCCACATAGAGGCAGACAGATAGACCTGCACCCACATAGAGGCAGACAGATAGACCTGTACCCACATGGAGGCAGACAGGTAGACCTGTACCCACATGGAGGCAGACAGATAGACCTGTACCCACATAGAGGCAGACAGATAGACCTGTACCCACATAGAGGCAGACAGATAGACCTGTACCCACATAGAGGTAGAACGGTAGACCTGTACCCACATGGAGGCAGACAGATAGAAAATCAGACAGATAAACAGGTGGATCCTCCTAAGGACTTAAACGTGTCCATGTCATGTTTACAGAGCAGAGATCACCACTGCAGTCATAAAATATTAGTTTGGTAAATATATTAATCATATACTATACTTAAATGCATATTTGTTGATGGTTTAACATTGTTTATCACAAGGTATCATTTGAATGTATTGTTCAATGAATTGTATAAAAATGAGAAAGTAATCACTGTGTGGTTCAGCTAACACTTGTTCTTGTAACACACAAACATGTATATAATATCATCATGCTAGTCACAGGCATACAAATATGTAATACCAATGTCGTTGGTATTGGTGTTATTGGCCGTTTAAAAGCTAATGTTATTGCTTTTAAACGGCAACATGATTATCAAAGACGGACTCTGTTAAACATTTTATAATTAATTTAATTTCAGCTCATTCATTGAATTTGAATAATAAAAATATTATACATCAGTATCAGAGACACCTCTGTGTGTGTAGTGAGTGTGTTCTGGGGAGGGGGTGTGTTGTGTAGAGGGGAGTGAGTTTGTGTTGTGTGTTAAACAGCATAATATATTTTTAGATATGATACATATTGATCTAGAAATCTACTAGAAGTGACTAGATAACCACCCTCATCCTGGCACCCCTAACCCACCCTGACCCTAACCCACTCTAACCCCCTAACCCTAAAATGCCCAACCCACTTCAACCCCCTAACCCTCTCTAACCCTCACCCACTCCAACCATAACCCTCTCAAACCCTCACCCTCTCCAACCCTAACCCTCACCCACTCCAACCATAACCCTCTCAAACCCTCACCTACTATAACGATAACCCTCTCGAACCCTAACCCCTAAAGCCCATTTCTGACCAGTGTGCAAAACCTGGCACCTGTTCACCTGCTGGTACACCTGGTCAACACCTGTCATGGCGATGGTACAGAAGCCCCATACATTAAATATATACACACACTGGGAATAATGATGAGATCATACGACCAAAATAAATAGACTCATCCATAAATAAATTAATCAAATATGAATTATACTGATATCACCACAGCTGCCTTCTACACCACCACAGCACAGCACCAGATACAAAGATAAGACTCTGTCTCTCCTGCATCATCCCTTCATCATTCCCTATCATCCCTCCGTCATTCTGTCTCCTGCAGCATCCCCCCATTATTCTGTCTCTCCTCTGTCATCACTCTATCATTCTGTATCCTCTTATCATCCATCCTTCATTCTGTCTCCTCTATCATGCCATCTCTTCTCTATCATCCCCATCATTCTGTCTAGTCTATGGATGTAACCTACCAACTTAACTAAATGCCTCTCTGTCGCTCGCTCTCTCGGTCTCCAGTCATTCTCCCCTTCCAGAGAAAGGGGTTAGATAATACATTGGTATGGTAGATGATAAAGTGGATAGATACTCAAGAGGTAAGGGTTGGTTGATGGATGTCATATCAAAAATAGTTCCTCTATATCACCACAGCGGCAGTTTTCATGGAGATCATTTCCATTGTGAACATTTCCATGGTGACAGTTTCCATGGTGAGTCTTTCAGAGAGAAGCAGCTGTCACCAGGGGTGACGGCTGAAATGGTATCCATGGTGACGCGGAAGCAGCAGCCAATCAGAATGTCTCCCTGGCAGGGGCCCAGATGTAGACACCACTCAGAAAGTCTCTATAGCACATAGATGTAGGGACCAATCAGAATGTCTCTCTAGTGGGGAACCAGATGTTGGAACCAATCGGAGCATCTCTCTAGCGGGAACCCAGATGCAGGGACCAATCAGACGGTCTCTCTTGCAGGGACCCGGATGTAGGGCCCAATCAGAAGCTCTCTCTTGCGGGGACCCAGATGTAGGGACCGCTCTGCTCCTGGATGACTGCGGTCACCTGGTCGTAAACGTCCTGGAAACTCCCGCCCTCCACCATCGCTGCAACACATAGCGCACAGATCGTATTCAGGAGATACAGACCCCATGCTGTGGAGTGTGTGGCTGCAGGCTGGCTTAGGCAGCCTCATCTGGCCTGACTGACTGAGACCGCACACCTGGTTAAACCAGCCACCGCCATCAGCATGTAGAGTACATATAGATAGTATATACAGTTTAGAGACAGTATAAAGTGTATTTATACATGGTATATGTGTACCTGTGAAACACTCGATGAAGTCCTGCTCCAGTGTGATGGCTCGGTCCAGAGCCTTCCCAGCCTGATCCTCCGATAGACGCTTGTTCAGGTCCCTGAACACGTGAATCAATTGACCCCACCGTTTTACTTTGCAATCTACATGTCGCCACCTAGCCCTTGTTCACATGCCTGAGCAGTGAGCCGTCCTTATTCTTCTTCTATAGCATAGTTCTCATATTAGTATGATGTCATCATCAGTACTTACAGGATGTTCTGTAGTGAGCGTGGTCGAATAAATATGGCGATGGGATGAAGGTTAGCAGCCTGGAGCCTCCTTACGGCGTTGGCCGACACATCCAGTACACAGTGTTTGCCCTGCTGTAACACATCCAGTACAGTGTTTACCCTGCTGTAACACATCCAGTACAGTGTTTGCCCTGCTGTAACACATCCAGTACAGTGTTTACCCTGCTGTAA
>JAXIVH010000101.1:126381-128881 GCA_036785325.1 Urophycis tenuis | reverse complement strand
TAAGACAGTTAACCAATAGGATACTGTCATTAAGACAGTCAACCAATAGGATGCTGTCATTAAGACAGTCAACCAATAAGATGCTGTCATTAAGACAACCAATAGGAGGCTGCCCTTAACACGGTTAACAAATAAAAAGCTATATATTCAATATATAGCATCTATATATTAAATATATATATATAGTACATGTTAACCATCAACAGTATGTATATAGCGTGTATCTTTTGAATGTAAATACCGGAGTCTTCCGTCCAGAGCGGCAGCTCCTCCAGGGATGATCTTGGTGATGAAGACTGATGGATCGTCTCCAACGTGAGGGTTATCTGTTCCTCCAGCGATACTGAAGCCCAGACCGGCAGTCCCCTACACACAGTACATCTCTATAGGTATACACCTCCATAGACACAGTACATCTCTATAGGTATACACCTCCATAGACACAGTACATCTCTATAGGTATACACCTCCATAGACACAGTACATCTCTATAGGTATACACCTCCATACACACATTACATCTCTATAGGTATACACCTCCATACACACATTACATCTCTATAGGTCTACATCTCCATACACACATTACATCTCTATAGGTATACACCTCCATAGACACAGTAAATCTCTATAGGTATACACCTCAATAGACACATTACATCTCTATAGGTATACACCTACATACACATAGTACATCTCTATAGGTATACACCTACATGTACATACACACAGTACATCTCTATATGTATACACCTACATACACATAGTACATCTCTATAGGTATACACCTACATGTACATACACACAGTACATCTCTATATGTATACACCTACATACACATAGTACATCTCTATAGGTATACACCTACATGTACATACACACAGTACATCTCTATATGTATACACCTCCATACACACAGTACATCTCAACAGGTATACACCTCCATACACACAGTGCATCTCTATAGGTATACACCTACATGTACACATAGTTACATATAGATAGATAGATAGATACACCCAACCTGAACCTAGATACATACAGATAGAGTTACATCTCTATAGATATATACTGTACCTACACCCAACCTCAACCTAAGTAAACACACATTTGGAAGTATATCCATCTATAGATCTAGATCTATAGTTATAGATATGGAGAGATAGCCACACACACACACACACACACACACAGAGATATATACACATATGTACATGTACACACTCACATGTAGTTATTATGTGTGTGTAGTCTCACCCTTTCCAGTGTAATCTCCTCATATTCCAGCTCTCCCTCGGATCCGTTCATCTAAGAGTACAAGAGAAACTCATTAGAGAGAGTGTGTGTGTATGTGTGTGTGTGTGTGTGTGTGTGTGTGTGTGTGTGTGTGTGTGTGTGTGTGTGTGTGTGTGTGTGTGTGTACGCGCGCGCGTGTGTGTGCGTGCGCGTGCAAGTGAGTGGGTGGGATGGTGGTGCTATGCAGATTGTTTCCATGGCAACTCTACAGCAACAGATGCAGAGCCTGCAGGGGGGAGCCAGTTACCTAGGCAACTACTGTTGTCATAGAAACTAACCTCTTTCCCAACCCCCACTCCCGTGCACACACAACCCCCTCACTCTCTCTGTGGCAGTGATGTCACACCATCAGACAGGCAGATAGAGAGAGACAGACATACCGACAGACAGAGAGAGACTGTCAGACAGAGAGACAGACACACAAACTAACAGTGCACGAGAGAGAGAGAGAGAGAGAGAGAGAGAGAGAGAGAGAGAGAGAGGGGGGGGGGGGGGGGGCTCTGTTTACAAGGGGAAACAATTCTTGGGTCTACAACCGTTGTTGCCTGTCGCAAATATTTGCATTGCATTGCATCTTCACGCGCTTACAACCGTGTCCGCCTGTCTCCACGTCGGCGCGGTTCACGAGAGATCCCTGCTTGGTGTGCACACCGCATGCAGCAACATACATGTGAACCACATCATGACTTCCACCCTCCCAGAGAATGGGTGGAGACGTGGCTACCGTACCGGCACCATTGCTTTGGCCAATGCGCCAAAAATGCAAGGTCAAGGACTCGCTGAATCCGTCAGCAAAATAGACAGCCCGGCGATTTAGATAAACGTATATGACGAGCGATTGCTTTCTATTGGTAGTTGACCGGTGACGTCTGAGCAGACCACATGACAGTTTGACAACCCTTCTACGAGAGATGTTTTGGTCGAGACTGAAATTTCGGTCGTCAATCTAGATTGAGCATATCTAGATGCTGGTATGTCTAGATTGGGTGTAGCGTGCACCACCTCTGGGGGGTGTGTGTATCGAGGTTCTACAGCAGTTCTGACATCGCTCGTAGGCTACAGCCGTTCCGCCTGTTCACACGGAGCATCCGTTCTCCCAGCATCCGAACTCGCAATCGTTTTCAATTCCCGATTTGAAGAGTGATTAAAACACTTGTGTAAACGAGAGAGAGAGAGAGAGAGAGAGAGAGAGAGAGAGAGAGAG
>JAXIVH010000101.1:113881-121381 GCA_036785325.1 Urophycis tenuis | reverse complement strand
TGGTCAACAGATTTCTACTTGGAGGTGGAGTCAGTGCGCATGCGTTGTAGGGCGGGAAAGTGTTTGGAAAGAGTAAAAAGTTTGCAAACAGTGCGTGTTGGCACAGTATGTGACCAGTCAGTAGTACTACTTGTAGTAATGTCAAAGCGAGTACTAGGGCTGCCAGTACTACTTCGTGTGCATGTCCAGAGACCCAAACAGCGGAACGCTATCTCTGTTACTTTTTGTATTTGATTTGAGCGTCGTTGGGCGAGGGGAGAGCGTGGAAACAGAGAAACACAAACCCACGTTCCAGTAGAGGGGACAGAGCCACCCTCAGCCAGGGTGCGCCTGGACTGACTGTACCGGGGAGGGAGCGCGCCCTCGGTCATCATGAAGGTGGATTTTGCACCGCTGAATATTCCTCTGCGGAGGAGACTGCAGACGATAGCCGTTCTGCAGTGGATCTTCTCTTTTCTAATGCTGGGTATGTCTCTGTCTGCTTGCCTGTCTGTCTCTGTCTACCTGTCTATCTCTTTATCTACCTGCCTCCGTCTCTGTCTGCAAGTCGCTGCAATTCGCTGACTTTTTGTCTGTCCGTCCCCACTGCCCAGGGGCCATTCTAGGGTCTGACTTTTTTTTTTTTTTTGGGGGGGGGCGCTCAGCCCCCAGGAAGCCAGGGGGTGGGGGGGCAGGTCTAACGGCGCGCCTGCTACTGCCTGTCTGTCTCTCTGTTTACCTGTCTATTTCTTTATCTACCTGCCTCTGTCTCTGTCTCTGTCTGCAAGTCCGTCTATTCGCTGACTTTTTGTCTGTCTGTCCCAACTGCCTGTTTGTCCTTGTCCCTAATGTTTGCCTTTCTGCCCGTCTCTCTGTCTGTCTGTGTCTTTCTCTCTACCTGCCCGTCCGCCAACCTGTCTGTCTGTCTGTCTGTCTGTCTGTCTGTCTGTCTGTCTCCGCCTGCCTCTGCCTAATTCCAGATTAACTACTGAGGTATGAAGTAGTTTAACTACTCGGTTATAAACCAGGTTAACTACTGAGGTGTAAACCATATTAACTACGGAGTTATTCAACAGGTAAACCAGATTAACTACTGAGTTATAAACCTGACTTGCTACTAAATTACTAACCAGATTAACGACTGGGTTATAGACCAGATTAACTACTGAGTTGTAAACCAGATTAATTTCTGAGTTATAATGTGGATTTTTTTTTTCTCAGCCCAATTCTGTATAGCAGGCTTCATCCTCTTGGCACTCTCTGATTGGTGGGTTCTGGCCGTACTGTATGGTGGTTGGCTATGGCTGGACTTGGAAACGCCCATCTGTGGAGGTCGAAGGTCAGAGTGGATCAGGAACTGGACAATATGGCGTCACTTCAGGGACTATTTCCCCATCTCTGTAACTACACACACTCTACACAAACACATCATATTCACTGTGTGTGGTGTGTGTACTTGACCAGTTTGTTTAAGAATGATTTGTTTGTTCAGCCTATCTGTCTGTCCCTCCACCTGTCTCTCTCTCTTTGTTTGTCTGCCTGTCTATCTGTCTGTCTCTCCACCTGTCTGTCTGTAGTTGGTGAAAACAGCAGACTTGGATCCAAGACACAACTACATATTTGGCTTCCATCCTCATGGTGACTATGCCCATAATACCACCACAATACTGGTGCCAATGCTACCACTGTATATAGCTAATGCTACCTCAAGCCATGACGTAGTGTTAGCAGAGACCTCTCGTGGTATCATAGCATAAGTACGAGTGCTGTCATGTATCTTGATGTGCAGGCGTGCTGGTAGCGGGGGCCTTTGGTAACTTCTGCACCGAGGCCTCCGGGTTCTCCACTCTGTTTCCTGGCCTGAAGCCTCACCTCCTCATGCTCCCTTTCTGGTTCAGAGTTCCTCTCTTCAGAGATTACATCATGACTGGAGGTCAGTCTGTCCTACCTGTCTGTGTCCGTAGGTCAAGTGTCCAGGTCTAGATAGATAGATAGATAGATAGACAGATAGACAGATAGATAGATAGATAGATAGATAGATAGATAGATAGATACTTTTTGTAATCCAGAAGCATTTACATATATACACACACATATATCACACACGGTACATAAAATAAAATTAAAATTAAATTAAATACCTGTTAGTGTCTACCTGTTTGCTACCTGTTTCTATGTCTAGTGTATAGAGAAGATCAGTCTGTTCCAGCTCTCTGTCTCTTTAGGTCTAGTAACTGTTGTCTCCCTAGGTCTAGGTTCTACCGGTCTGTGTCTCTAGGTGTAGTGACTATCTGTCTGTCTCTCTAGGTCTAGTGTCTTCCTCTAAGAAAAGTCTGTCCTACCTGCTGTCCCGTCCGAAGGGAGGTCATGTTGCTGTCTTGGCAGTAGGGGGAGCTCCTGAAGCCCTGGAGGCTCGACCTGGTGCCCTCACCTTACAGGTCTCTCAACAAACCAATTAACTCACCTCATAGGTCTCTCAACAAACCAATTAACTCACCTCATAGGTCTCTGAACAAACCAATTAACTCACCTCATAGGTCTCTGAACAAACCAATTAACTCACCTCATAGGTCTCTGAACAAACCAATTAACTCACCTTACAGGTCTCTGAACAAACCAATTAACTCACCTTACAGGTCTCTGAACAAACCAATTAACTCACCTCATAGGTCTCTGAACAAACCAATTAACTCACCTCATAGGTCTCTGAACAAACCAATTAACTCACCTCATAGGTCTCTGAACAAACCAATTAACTCACCTCATAGGTCTCTGAACAAACCAATTAACTCACCTCATAGGTCTCTGAACAAACCAATTAACTCACCTCATAGGTCTCTGAACAAACCAATTAACTCACCTCATAGGTCTCTGAACAAACCAATTAACTCACCTCATAGGTCTCTGAACAAACCAATTAACTGACCTCATAGGTTTCTGAACAAACCAATTAACTCATCTTATCGTCTCTAAACAAATCAATAAACTCACCTTACAGGTCTCTGAACAAACCAATTAACTCACCTCATAGGTCTCTGAACAAACCAATTAACTCACCTCATAGGTCTCTGAACAAACCAATTAACTCACCTCATAGGTCTCTGAACAAACCAATTAACTCACCTCGTAGGTCTCTGAACAAACCAATTAACTCATCTCATAGGTCTCTAAACAAACCAATAAAGTCACCTTACAGGTCTCTAAAGAAACCAATTAACTTGCCGTACACGTCTCTGAACAAACCAATTAAATCACCTTACAGGTCTCTAAACAAACCAATTAACTGACATTATAGGTCTCTAAACAAACCAATTAACTCAGTTTACAGGGATCTCAACAAACCAATTAACTCACCTTACAGGTCTCTGAACAAACTAACCCATCAGTTATGGACAGTGCCAACCCATTAGTGTGGTCCTGAAAAAGAAATTAGTTGATAATGACATTGTCTTAATGAAATCAGCACACAATTCAACAATCTTTAATTCAATAATCTTTATTTAAGATCCACGTTCCTTGTTCATTGCCCATTTGTCGAATTTCTATGTTTTTATTGTTGCTTTTTTTTATAAAACACAAGGTCATATTTACATTTGCAACTTACAATCAGTACATTTGTGGGGTTTGACATGTGTACAGTGATGACCGAACTGCCAACCCTCCGGTTAGTGGACAACCCACTCTACCCACTGAGCTACTGCCGCCCGAAGCAAAACAGACTGTCACATAGGATATGCCCTAGTTAAACAAGTAGGCCTAAGTCGTACATATATGCAGTACACCAATACAACATAGCATATTGAAAACAAGATAAGAGTCTCAGTTGCACCGCGGATTCTGAGTGAGGGAGAACGTGTGTCTGGTCAAAATCAGCACGGTCAGCACGACCGTGTGTACATAAACCTTCCCTAGTGCCAAATCATCTGCAGTCAGAGGTGGTGCAATCACCCAACAGCTCAACCGACAGTGCGCTGGTTGCGTCAGGCACGCCCTCCTCCATTTCACTGCAGCCAAAACTAAAACAAGACAACTGCAACAAGAAAGCCTTGCCAGTTTTCCCTCGATGGTCTGTCCAATAGACAAGCGGCACATTCGTCAGTGTGACACGGGTTTACCTTGTCGGTTTTGCTGGACAGAGCCCTGTGTGAACCCGAAACGAATTAAACTTTGGCTGTTACTCTTTTGTTCTGGCCCAGCATTGGCGACCCCAGCTTTACAAGTGTTTAGGAGCCTTGTGTAGAATCTAGTGCCACCTAGTGGTAAGGTTGCAGGTTCCACCCAACTGAATATTCCCTGTATTGGGCTGTATTCTGTAAGGTTCCTTGGTAGATTTATGAATTGGATTTAGTATTTAGTCTGTAAATCTATAGCTAATAGCCTAAAAGATTGTTCAGATATTTCATTGTCAACAAAGTAATCCCTGCCGTTTGTCACTGGTGCTAAAATAAGACATTTAGAGAAAACAGGCCTAAGACCCCATGGCAGCGGTTTATTTTGATGTCCACATCTGAGAGAGGGTCTTACAGCTGAGAGTTAACCAATTAACTCACTTTACAGGTCTCTGAACAAACCAATTAACTCACTTTACAGGTCTCTGAACAAACCAATTAACTCACCTTACAGGTCTCTGAACAAAGCAATTAACTCATGCTACAGGTCTCTGAGCAAACCAATTAACTCACCTTACAGGTCTCTGAACAAACCAATTAACTCACTTTACAAGTCTCTGAACAAACATATTAACTCACCTTACAGGTCTCTGAACAAACCAATTAACTCGCCTTACAGGTCTCTGAACAAACCAATTCACTCATCTTACAGGTCTCTGAACAAACCAATTCACTCATCTTACAGGTCTCTGAACAAACCAATTAACTTGCCTTACAGGTCTCTGAACAAATCAATCAAGTCACCTTTTAGGTCCCTGAACAAACCAATTAACTCGCCTTACAGGTCTCAGAACAAAGCAATTAACTCAATTAACCAATTAACCAATTCACAATCCTTAACTTGCCAATTAATCATCAACATCACCCCCACTTCCAAGTCAGCTTTTAGGTTTAATTAGAGTCAGAATACAGTAGCTGGATGAAGGATGATGATTGATTCCTTGACTATGGATGAGGTTGTTTCTGAAAGTGTTTTTTTTCCAGCTTCTCAAGAGGAAGGGCTTCATCAAGATGGCGCTCAAACACGGGTGGGTGGAGCTTTATTGGCGGTATCTGATGAGAAGGGACATGAAGGGCGGAGTCTATTAGAGGTGTCTGAAAGGATGTGTGTGTGTGTGTGTGTGTGTATGTGTGTGTGTGTGTGTGTGTGTGTGTGTGTGTGTGTGTGTGTGTGTGTGCGTGTTTGTGTGTCTACAGAGCTCACCTGGTACCTGTGTTTTCCTTCGGTGAGAACGAGCTGTTTGACCAGATCCCCAACCCCAGTGGCTCAGCTCTACGATCAATACAGGTAGTGGTAATAATAATATTAATAATAGAAATTAGATGATTTTATGATATATTAGTATCTTGTTAGTACAATATGTGATATTTGTATGAACCAGGAGCGGCTCCAGTGCATCATGGGAGTTGCTTTACCTCTGTTCCACGCCAGAGGAGTGTTCCAATACAGCTTTGGGCTCATGCCCTACAGGAAATCAGTTCATACTATAGGTACCACACTCAAACACACTCCTGGGTAGGGCTGGCTAGGGATTTACTATATACTGTATATACATATAGTACGCATTTTCTTTACTTTTTCTCTTTTTCTCTCTCTCTCTTTCTCTCTCTCTCTCTCTCTCTCTCTCTCTCTCTCTCTCTCTCTCTCTCTCTCTCTCTCTCTCTCTCTCCTTGCCTCCCTCCACCCGCCCTCCCCCTCTCTCCCTAGTGGGCAAGCCTATCCCAGTGGTCCAAACTTCGTCTCCCAGTAATGAAGACATAGAGGCTCTTCATGGTAACTACATGCAGGCGCTCTCTCAGCTGTTTGAGGAGAATAAACATCTGTACGGCGTCCCCGATGACCGCCACATCACCTTCATATAGCTACCATCATGACATCGTCTTCACCTTCACATAACAACATCAGGACATCACATTGACATAACACGCCGACATCAGGACATCACATTGCCATAACACACCAACATCAGGACATCACATTGCCATAACACGTCAACATCAGGACATCACATTGACATAACACGCCGACATCAGGACATCACATTGCCATAACACAACAACATCAGGACATCACATTGCCATAACACAACAACATCAGGACATCACATTGCCATAACACACCAACATCAGGACATCACATTGCCATAACACCAACATCAGGACATCACATTGACATAACACCAACATCAGGACATCACATTGACATAACACACCAACATCAGGACATCACATTGACATAACACACCAACATCAGGACATCACATTGACATAACACATCAACATCAGGACATCACATTGACATAACACACCAACATCAGGACATCACATTGACACAACACGCCGACATCAGGACATCACATTGCCATAACACAACAACATCAGGACATCACATTGCCATAACACAACAACATCAGGACATCACATTGCCATAACACACCAACATCAGGCCATCACATTGCCATAACACCAACATCAGGACATCACATTGACATAACACGCCGACATCAGGACATCACATTGACATAACACACCAACATCAGGACATCACATTGACATAACACACCAACATCAGGACATCACATTGACATAACACACCAACATCAGGACATCACATTGCCATAACACACCAACATCAGGACATCACATTGACATAACACACCAACATCAGGACATCACATTGACATAACACACCAACATCAGGACATCAAATTGACATAACACACCGACATCAGGACATCACATTGACATAACACACCGACATCAGGACATCACATTGACATAACACACCGACATCAGGACATCACATTGACATAACACGCCAACATCAGGACATCACATTGACATAACACACCGACATCAGGACATCACATTGACATAACACACCGACATCAGGACATCACATTGACATAACACACCGACGTCGTGATTGTTAGCTACAGCACTATGCTAGCACTTTGAGTGACAACAACAGGAACACAGATCACCTAGGCTAGAACTGCAAGTAGCAACATAAAATACATATGCTCTATGATTAATCTGTGATTTTGAGGACTTTATGTAATGTATTTCATGTTGGAATGAATAAATATAAAAATAACAATAGAACAATTTATTATATTTTGGTCTCTAACGTAGCAAATTATGTCAGAGGACAGGCAGAATAATGGAGATGATAAACAAGAAACAGACTGATGGAGGGATGATATAGAAGAGACAGAATGATGGAGGTATGATATAGAAGAGACAGAATGATGGCAGGATGATATAGAAGAGACAGAATGATGGCAGGATGATATAGAAGAGACAGGATGTTAGAGATGTTGGTAGAGAGTCGTAGTTCCTGGCCTTTAGG